>LGRX02003217.1:0-22589 GCA_001247695.2 Cymbomonas tetramitiformis
CCCCTGCGCCATTTGCTTCAATGCAAGTGACTATCGTTCTTCTGCCTGTTCCACAAAATGGGAGACGGCGAACATCAGACTGAGTGAAATTCCGAACGTCGCTGCGCAGGTAATAACGCGAAAATGACCCAACTATTCTCAGCGGTACCCGGTGCACATGAGAAAATGGAGCAGCTCAAGCAGCGACTGCTGCTTCAAGTGAAGGATCTTCCTGACGAGGACCTGGTGGAACACATCGTGCATGCAGGATCGCAGAAAGGATGCAGAGTGTTCCGTACGCCGGACGACGTGTTCGTGCAGTACCCATTGCCCGGTTCCGGTTTTGTGACGTTCAACCGGGACATGTGCATTCCCTATTCCGCGAAGGCTCATGCCGAGTTGATGGCGCGGTGGGAAAAGGACCTGAAGGCACGCTGCGACACCAGCGACGCAGTTACCAACGCGTTCAAGGTGACAATCAGGAGGACGCAGGAGCCGCCCGTCAAGGTCAGCCGCCCGGTCAGGAGCTCACGGTCCGGCCGCAACATGAAGGAATCTGCGCAAGCCGAGGACGAGGACGAGGACATGTCCACATTGATCACGACGGGACGGGAGTCCGTGCTGAGATTGTACAAGGTGTCCGCCGCGACCAAGAGAAAGTACCAGGTGGATAGCCTGACGGCAATCGGGGCAGAGTCCATATACAATTGTTCGCATAAATGGTGCGGCGAATTCTACGGGGCGGTGATTTCGGATGAGGTGGAGCTGCAAGACGTGTACATCGGACAGACCGTGCTCGAGCTCCAGACCCCTACCGAATGGAGATCGCTTGGGTTCCCCCACGTGATGCGGTCCCACCTGGTTGCTGTGGAGGCCGGTGACGAGGACGAGTCTGGGAACTCCGTCTCCGAGCCTGAAGTCCTGCTGGATTTCTCGCTTTTCCACGACGACTATAAAGTGGAGGTGTACACTTGGGAGCAGTTGGTAGAGATGGGCGGTGTCATCCTCCCCCATCTGACGGTTACAGAGAAATACGCGGTCGTGTACACCGACGGGTCCGGCGTGAAGACAGTCTTGAGCCGGGATGAATATATGGCTGGGTTCGAAGCGCCGCGGAACGTTGCGTTTGAGACGATCCCACTGCGCATGGAGGCAGAATAGCAGCGCTAGGCTCGTTGTCAGCGAATAGCGATGCAGTACTTCGAAACAGACAATCCATAGCATGACCGAGGCGTAAATTTTTGTTTTGTACAACCCCCCCCCCTCAGGCGCTGTCACATTGAGTCTTGATTGCCATTGTGTATCCGCGACCCTCTTCCATGCCCTCCATGCGTCGGTACTGGAGCACACTTTGCCGGCATGTTGCACCACGCATGTATAAACTCACTTGTAGCATCCTGTCTTACGTTCAGCGGCGCCTCGACATCAGTGCTAGTATTGTGTTCACAGCAGGTGTACCGGACACAGGCGGCGCCCTTGTATGGGAACAGTTACGGTTATCCGAGACGGACATGATGCAGATATATCGGGCCAGCGTGAAACCAATCCCTAGAGACAGGTGTAGCCTTCGAAACGTGATCCGCCAGCATTTCGAACTTGCTGACAAACGACTGACGGGTCGATGCTCACCAGCGGAGACTGCGGTGATCGAGAGGACGAAAGCGTGGATCCGTGCTCGCGGAGGGATAGTGAACATCAGAAACAGAGTGATCAGGGCATCAGCCATGCTGGATGAACCGTCCCCGTGGAACGTGATGGAGCCAGAGATCGACCCGGGCATGCGGAACACCATTGATTCAGACAGAGACGTGGACGGAGATGTCGCTCCGAACGACATGCAGGATGCCGTGGAGGCAGCCGTGAACTCCATGGGTGAAATCTTATTGTCGCCCCCTCCTACGCCAATTGAGGACGCTGTGCTGCCGACTGTGTGTAATGACGAGTCCTCCGACGACGAAGACCCCACTACCTGGGATCAGCACAGGTTGTATGCAGCAGCAGAGGAGGCAATGAGAAAAAATGAGTACTGGATGGGCGCCAGCAACTTTTTTGTGAAGGTACCTGATTGCTGTTTACCCTTCTGCAGACTGATGCCTACCCACGCGCAAATGCGCCTAGCATGCACTCGTAAGGACATCCACGTCTCATTGCATTCATGGAGGAGGGGGAGGGGGGTGGGGGGTCAGGCGTTCGAGTCAAGCGAGTGTGACTCCGCGGACAATTGGACCGAGATCCTTGGCGCCACCAACGACAGGACGAGTTTGGAAGACGATGTGACCGCGGCAATGAACGACGTGCACGTGGATGCGATCGGGCCAATGGACGACGTGCACGTGGTTGCGTCCCTCGACAGCGACATGGGGGCAGCTCTATTTGTTCGGGACGACGACGATCCCGAGGCCATAAAGGTTGGGGAAGCGGTCTGCTATTTCATGGAACTCAGGGAAGCACAGGCATGGTCAAGGCCGTCGTTTGACCGGTTTCTTAAAGTGATAATATTCTTGATGGGCGGACCGGCGAGATGCAGGCTCCCATCGAGCTTGCAGCGAATGAGGACGGTGATAGGTGCCAAGCACCACATGGAGCTCGCTGTACATGTTTGTGCAAAGTGGTGTCGCCATTACCCGCCTGCTGGACCAAGGAGAACGTGGGATAAGAATGAAGTATGCGGCCAGGTACTCGAGGTTGACACCGAGGGGAACACGGTTCGAGCATGCATGGAGAAGCGCTTCGAGGTGGTGAAGGATGACTCCGGGAGAGAGGAGCTTCGACCGAAGGAATGGTTTTACTACTTCGGACTGCGAAACATCATCAGGCGGTGGCTTGGTGATCCTGCGTTTGGGGAGCTACGGGCCCGCGCTGATGCTCGCACGGGCGAAGATTTCTGGACTTCTGCATATGCCAAGAGCATCAACGCGCACCCTAGCGTCGACGGGGCTTTATTTCGGGAAACCCCCATTGCTGCTGCTGTGGAAGGGTCGGACATGACATATTTTGAGAGGCACACTATGGTAATAGCCCCAGGAGCCGACGACTGCCAGGTGTGGAATTCCGACATCGGGTAGGTCCTCCCAACCCCCCAATTTAAAGCAACCCATTATGATAAGCCTGCATCCGTAATACATGGGAAGAGACGGTGTTGAACCCATCATAGGCACGCAGACTATGATGCACGTGCATGACGATGAACCCGGTATTGCATTTTGGTATGCAGGTCCTACTCCATGGGCGTCGCTGTTGTCAAGGCAGACGATCTGCACATATCGGTACGCAGATGGATCCACTGCCCGCTTGCCCTTGTGAGAACGGCATATAGTCGTATGCCCGGTGCATGCATCGTCCACTCCCTAAATATATATACCGACATGCACGTAGTAGATAGACGTGTATGTCTGAGTGTAGAGGTGGGTGTCAGCGCAGGGTCGGCAGCAAGCTAAATGGATCAACATGCTCTCCCAGCCTCGAGGCCCTCGCCTGACGGCGAAAAAGGAATTTGTATTGTGGGATGCAACGGAGTGTAGTTCATTATGCAGCGAATAACAATGCAGTCCTTTGAAACAGACAATCGTTGGAAGGACTCGGGCGTAACATTATTTGATTAAATGCAACCGCCGGGCGCTCTACTTTGAGTATTAAAAAAGTTGCGCGGATGAACAGACTGCACGCCCGCCCCTGCGGGCGCCTTACTACTGAAACTGCTACACTCTTCAACGCGCATTGCTTCGGTACTGGAGCTCACTTCCCTGCCACATCTTGTATACCGACAGGCACGTAGGAGATATACGTGCATGCCTGAGTGCGGAGGTGGGTGTCAGCGCAGGCTCGGCAGCAGGATAAATGGCACAGCATGCTCTGGATAAGTCGAGGTCCTCGACAGAAGGAGAAAAACGTGCATGTGTTGTGGGGCCCATTCCAAGACGAGCTTCTGGAGCTGATGCCAGGAGCAGACATGCAGCCGGGTGCCAGTCCGCATTGCAAGTTCGAAGTGTACGATGCGTTTTTGAACAAAACGTACAACCTACGCGTGGTTCTGAGAATGGTATCTGCGGACTCTGTTATGCGGATTGCTATGGGGCGCTTTATAGGAGTGGGTGGGTACCGCTCGGACGCGTATAGCGTCTTCGAAGGAACCGCCGGTCCAGATGGGAAAGGTATGTATTACAAGGGGTACGCGAAGAAGGTGGAGCAGACCCTGCACACCGTGAGAGGGGCAACAACGGTGCACGCTTGGGATCCCAGTCTATTCCTGGACAAGGCCGGACACGATCGGCTAGTGGCGCTGGCGGAGCGTGGAGGAGACCCGTCAATGTTAGGCCGTCACGGCCGTGGTGCTCTGGAGCGAATCCCGTACTTCGACCCCATGCGCGCGTACGCGCATCCGTATGGGCATGCTAAGCTTTATGGGGTGGTGAAGAGAACGCTGAAGCTATTCCTTGGAAAGCTGAAAGGTATCGGGGAGCATGGCCCGTTGCTGTCGTTCCCAAAGTCAATGCTGGACGAGATTCAACGGCGGGCGCCGTATATTCGTCCCCCGCACGATGTGGGACGCAAGTACCACGACATCGTACAGTATTTCGGTGCGCAACCATCGTCACTACCAATCCCATCTCCGCGCCTGACCACCCCGCGACCGCATGACAATGTACGCCGGCGATAATCGCACACGTGTGTCGAAATATCGAGGATGGGACCCTCCGAAAATGCAGGGTGGTTCCTGCGCACTCCTCTAAGGGTGCAGGTGGGGCAGCAGGTAAGAATCGGCGCAATACCATTCGTTGAGAATATTAACACGTGGAGCGAGGTGCGTGGGGGGGAACAGGGATGTGGACGATGGAGGATTTCCTCAATTTCGTTCTATATTATGCCCCTTTGGTTTTCGGCGATCTGCTGTTGACGTGGAATGTTCGTATGGATCGGGCATGGCAATGCTTACGCCGGGCCGTGCTGTATTACGTGCGGGGCCGCGGGCTTCCCGGAGACACGACTGAGGACGAGCGAAGGCAAGCACGTGACCAGGCCCGGGCGGATATGCTGGAACACGCCGTGATCATGGAAGAAGACGGTCCACTCAAGATGCTCACATACAACCTGCGCCTCATGGTGGTCCATTTGAGCCGTCAAGAAAACCATTTGGGGTTGGTGTTGCGGGCACTGGAATTCTGGGTGGAGCGCGGCGTACAGCGCGCGAAGGGCAAGGTGTCGGACCGCAACGTGAAAAATAGGCCGGTGGAGGCCATCATGGCTGTATTGTGCGATAACGCCGCGGTGGAGGCATACAAAAGGAAACGGCCCAACTTTCGCCACATTGAGGACATGGTGATGAAGCTGTGGCAACCACCAGACCAGGGGGACACGGACGCAGCCGCGCCAACTGCCCCTTGCTACTTCCTGGGAACCGGTTGTTCCCTGCACACATCCAATTGTTCCCAGGTGCTCCCAGCCCATATCCAATCGCAGTACGAAACATTGCTGACCGAGACAGGCCACGTGGTCTCCGACGTGAACATCAAGGCATTTCTGCGGATGTCTCTAAACGGAGAGGTGGTCACCTCCGCAATGTACCCGCGGATGGTGGTGCGGCTGTCACATTTTGTGTCCATTGCGGATAACTCGCTCGCCGGTCATTCACAGCGCATGCCAACGGGGTACGAACATGCGCAAGTGATTTGCTACTTTTTGGTGACCGATGCCGAGTCAGATGATGTCATCCTACGACTGGCTAGGATACGAGTCTACAAGACTGTGGAGGATGAGTACCATGGTAACCTGGGAGTAACGTTGCTGGCGAGGGACAACACGATGGATTTACTGGTACCTTGCTCAACAATCTTGACCAAGGTTTTGTGGTACGATCACCCAGCTTGCAACTGTATCCAAGCCATGCACCTTTGTCACCAAGTACGTACGGGCGCCTATTGATGCCGGCTCCCTTTTATCTGCTAACGATTACCGTAGTTGAACCTCGTGAGACCCCTGCATGGATATGCTTAGTTACCTAGCTAGCCTCCACCGTATTCTTGTGGGACCACTATATGTATAGTATGTTGAGTGGCAGCATAGTGTCTGCGTGCCTTTAGTGCAGCCCAATCAGTACTCTTCGTTTTGTGATGTGTACCCAATAGCAAACCTGCATTCTTACTTGTCCAGCCAATAGCAGTGCTCAATTCTCACATGTGCAAGGTATCTGCCAGCATATCCTTAAATGTCCAGCCAGTAGCATTGCTCCATTCTTACATGTGCAAGGAATCTGCCAGCATATCCTTAAAAATCCAGCCAGTAGCATTGCTCCTTTCTTACATGTGTAAGAATCTCCCGGCCATATCCTTAAATATCCGGCCCGGTAGTATTGCTCAATTTTCACATGGGCAAGGAATCTCCCATATCCTTAAATATCCAGCCTTTGTTAGCAATGCTCCTTTCTTACATATTGCAAAGAGATCTCGGCAAATCCCCTAAATATCCGACCCGTGCCAATGCTCCATTCTTACATGTGCACGGAATCTCTGACATATCCTTAAATATCCAGCCAATAGCAATGCTCAATTCTTACATGTGCAAGGAATCTCCCAACCATATCCTTAAATATCGACAGGTAATAATGCTCCTTTCTTACATGTGCAAGGAAATCTCCCAGCAAATCCTTAAATATCCAGCCAGTAGCAATGCTCCTTTCTTACATGTGCAAGGAATCTCCCAGCATATCCTTAAATATCCAGCCAGTAGCAATGCTCCTTTCTTACATATATCCTTAAATGCCCAGCACCGAAAAAATTTCAAGAACCGTATATATCGCGTATATATCTCAACTCGTAACCTTCGACCAATCAAGAATTACTGCTTTTAAGGATTTCCATGTTTTAGACATGCGTCACACTTAAGAATAATATTTATACATGCCATTATTTAAGGAAACTTTAAGGATATTTAAGGGAAATTGTTTAAGGATATTTAAGGGTATTTAAGGAAAATACCTACAGGAGTGTGGCACTGTCCAGCCTGCCACCTCGCCCGTACTCAGCACGCGGAAACTGCCGAAACCCTGATTGGGAAAATGCTCTTGAAAGTTGAAAAGCCGGTTCACTGCGTTCTGGTCTGTGATGCGGACCCATCGGCAAAGACCACCTGCGACTGTGTTGGAGTTGCGAAAAACTTTCCCGAAAGGTGCAATCTCATGGTCGAAAAAGTCTCTGGGTAAGAAGGCGGTCTCAGATTTCCGGTTCCCTTGCTCATTGCCGGTCAGGGAATTAAACGCGCGTATTGCAGTCTCGATAAAAACAGCCTTGCTGTCAACCACAGTGAGCCTCTGATAGCATTTTCCGGTACACTGGGAACATTTTAAGGACTTAGTTAGTGGCAATTCCGACCACGAGTCCACCTTGCGGACCATGGTGCATTCGACGCACAGAGTCCCCATCACGATATTCCAGGGTGCTGACGCGCTCCCTGCAAACCACTGGTGAACTCAGTTTGGGTTTTGATAACAACCAGATGAAGCATAAACTCAAAAAAGGGGAAAGGCAAAGTTGTTACTAACACACTAATGATTACCTTGAGACTTCGCTGGACACCGATTGCCGTTAAGATTCACACCATCTTTAGGCTTGGAAGTTCATGGAGGGACACGTAGTGCGGAAAGTGAGGGCGGCGGTTGTGGTGCTGTGGACGGCGTAGGCAGCAGAAAAGGCCACAATAGCCGCCCCGCTTCTAGTAATAGGTTACCAAGGAGTATCGCGATAAAATTTTGGGGCTCGTGGCGGCTGGAGTGCCACGTCAGCAATAATTCACGCGCTCGGCTTCCGCGTTGTGACGCGGTTATTTTCGGTAAAAATCAGCTGACAACTGTTGTTGTCAACGTCGTGATGTCCGATAACTGAATGTCATATGTCACCCCCCCCCGCGGTGCGATGTGTCGTCAAGATTAAAGAATAAGTTGACTAAGTGTTGGATCCTAACTTATGCTTGGTAATGCAAGCTATATGCACTTATTTTATCATATGCAAGCCACTTACCTTAGACTTACCGTATGCTTGCAAGCTCCATCATCTTTGCTGCAGTCTCACACAATCCGCCCTACATAGGAAGTGCACACACATTCCCTTAGATTACTCTTGGATACGTTGGATCTAGTCATCATGCTTAGATAGAAAAAAATAGAGTCCTAACCGTTGGGCGCTTCTTCTAGTTCCTCGAGAGAGCTCCGCCCTTTTGAAAGGGGGCGCTCGATCTGCAGGCTAAAAGTGCTCCTTAACAACGGCATTAGAAGGGCTCCAGGGCTGAGTGACAGAATATGTTGGGCGCTTCTTCTAGTTCCTCGAGAGAGCTCCGCCCTTTTGAAAGGGGGCGCTCGATCTGCAGGCTAAAAGTCCCTACAAATTTTGGTGCGTGTACCCGACGTGTACCCGACGTGTACCCGACATGTACCTGGGACGTGTACCTGGCATGTACCCAACGTGTACCTGGCATGTACCCAACGTGTACCCGACATGTACCCGACGTGTACCTAAAAACGGTGTAGTACATGTTGGGTACACACGTACCTACTAAGTTTCGTGCTCGCGGCGACAGCGCGCGTACCCGGCATGTACGCAGGCATAGGTACACGTTGGGTACAGATGTCCCCGCATGTACCCATCACTTTTGGCATGTGTACCCGACATGTACCCATGGACGGGTACATGTGTACCGCGTATGTACAATGTATTTGTTTCTGTTGGATGTTACCGTTGGGGAAAACGGGTACATTGTAGGTACACATGTACTACGGTCGGGTACATATGTACCTATCGTTAATATCACGCCTGGTGCACATGTACCCGATATGTACTTACTAACGGGTACATATGTACCGCATATGTACTATATGTTTGTTACCGTTGAATATTACCGTTGGGACACACGGGTACACTGTAGGTACACATGTACTAGGCTGGGTACATATGTATTTATCGTTATTAACATACCTGGTGCATATGTACCCAATATGTTCGTATGCATTAGTACACTATAGGTGCATGTGTACTCGAAAAGGGTACATATGCACGCAGTGGTGGGTACCGCTCTGGTGCGAACACACCAGAGGTGTACGAGGCCTAGCTATATGCACAATGTCCCAGGATGATTGCAAAAATGTATGCTACTTACATCAAGTGTGTGAACAATGCGTATGCTATGCGAAAGCTACCACAACACATACGCAAGGGAACACTCGAGCATGTTTAATACAATTAATAATAGTGTAACTAGGTAGGCACAAAGGAACACAATTGGGACTACTCAATTCTATCCTACCAATACGCAAAATAACGTTCTATTCAAGCATTTTCTATTTCCAACACTACGATTTTTTGAATGACCTATCAACCTAGCACGCTCGAAGGGATGCTTGACGCTCAAGTTGTACTCGAGGCGGTCGTTTTTCCCCATTTAGGGTTTCTCCAAGACAGCCGATCTGAAAAGTAAAGCAAAGAACCGACACTTAGTAAAAAAAAGGCGATCTGAAAAGTAAAGCGGAAAACGCAACAAAGAATCCCTTATGCCTAATGCGAAACATAACTAGCTACCTAGGAACCTCAAAGAAGCGCGAAAGTGAACGCGGGATGATGGCGGAAAAATTGGTTTCACCACTCGAATATTTTCAGCGATCTGAAAAACAAAACCAACCAAGTAACGTTTAGTAAAGATGCTAGAAGTCAAAAACGAAAGTAACGAAGGAAACTGAAAAGGAGAGGTGGAGTGAGTTGGATTTGAACCAACACTTTCGAGTGCAAAGCACTCGCGGGGATTTTCCCGTTCACTCCCAAGACAAAGTTTCACGCATGCCAAGGATGAGCACGCTAAGCACACACAAAATAACACATACGCATATCGCAAACATGTGCTATAAACCTGTGCCATATTGCAGTGAGTTACAATGAAAAATATCATAGCACGCAATATCACAGCACGCTGCTGCACACTGCTGGACGGCGAATTGTGGAGTGTTCACGACTGTTCAACTGTGTCACAGTAGCGGTGAGTTTGAACTCGACAGAAATGCCTACCTTCCCTTCCCGTTGGGCGTTCAGAAGTCACAGCACGTCACGCGAGCACGATCGACGATAACGAGGACGATCGCGAATTCTGACGATCGGACGATTCTGCGCAGGCACTCAGGTCACATATCGATCGCGATCGTCATCGATTATTCCACCCCACCGCTCTACTCTAACGGTCATCCTAATTGAGGTACGATTTTCTTTCTCTGTTCCGTTTTTTTTTGGGATGCAACACTTTAGCCCATTTTTCAGGCAACTAGAATGTTTTTTGGGCTCGTGGTGCACTAGAAAAAATATTGCCCTCGTCGTGCGCATTTAAATGAGCCCAACTTGTTTTTGGGGGTTTTGGTGTCTTTTTTTTGCGTTTGGTGAAGGTACACGTGCCCCTGGGTTGTACTTGAAGCTGTCGAACAAAGTACAAAGTTTCTTGACATGTACTTGGCGTGTATTTTCTGAGTACATATGTACCTAGCTACACCCAACTTGGGGGGTCGGTACACGAAAAACACGAAAAACGTGTACCGTGCTCGCGGCGACAACCATTCTTGGCTCCCATTGGTGGATTTTGCTCGCGGCGACAACTTTCGTGTACCGACCCCCCAAGTTGGGTGTACCTAGGTACATATGTACTCACGGGGTGCATGCCAAGTACATGCCAGGTACATCATTTGCGTACTAATTAGGACCCCATGTACCGTACACGTACGGTACGGTACGTGTCGGGTGCACATGTACACACCCTTGTAAACTTACCGGTTCATTCTCGGTACGCGTGTACCTCATATGTCCCCCGGTATGCAGGTCCATGCGACATGGGCAGGAGCGTCGGGGACGCCCGCGATTTGTTCGCCCGGCCGCGGCACATGCTTGGCGGCAACAAGGTCGACACCGAACCGTTCGCGACCGCGAGGATATCGATGCAAGGTGCGTTCTTCCCTTCTTAAAGTATTTCGTGCACGCCGCGTGCACGTGCACCCAGCAGTTCCTTAGCTGGTACATGGCCGGTGTGTTGTCGGTACATGCGTACCGCACGTTTACGCAATGAAGTCAAACGAAATGTGCCGGACATTCATGCTTATGGTAACAATTGTGAGTATACGATGGGCTATATATATGTTATACTCAGAATGAATAACTCAGAATATAGTGATAAGCAAACCAAATAAGATAAAAGACTAGTTAGAATAATTATACGAACGGCTAGTTTTGTAGCTCGTTCAGGCTTTAGGGTTTTCGGAGGTGGTGACACGATCTGAAAGGTGACAGGTGACACGAACGGAACTGGAGGCAGTCCGATCTCCTAAGGGGGTCTCGTAAGGTACTAAGGTACCCCCTGACAGCAACATTGTTCAAGACAGTGCATGCGTACCTTACTCGCACCGGTAGCACGTACTTGCAGGGTTCGGCCCGCGTATCACTTCGGCCGACGCCATGATGGAGAACGGTGAAGCCGTGGCCAAGGAGACCCTGCGCACGGTCAACGCGGGTGCCAAGGCGGACAAGGTGGCCGAAATGGAGGGTGCCGACGACCCGCCGCCCCCCCCCGAGCTTGAGGCTTCGTGCCCGTGCTTTCGGAATAATCTACGGTGTGTTCCTGGTGCATGTGTACCGGGCATGTACGCGGTACTGTATACCGTACGTACTCATGCGGTGCATACGTACCTTGCTCGCACCGGTAGCGCGTACTCTTAGGGTACCTGCGTACCGGGTGCGTAATGATTGTACCGGATGAGTAAGTCATGTGTTTAAGATTTCATCTTTGCTCGATCACGTGATTTGATATTGATGTGATGGTACGTGCTTGATGTCGGGAGGGGCTGGCGATGTATGTTCCAGGTTCGGCCGGGTGGATGGCATCTATCGAGTAGAGCTTGGGGGGAGACCGTATGTGTTTCTCAAGGTTTCATGGCTCAAGAAGCCAACTAAAGCTTTAGAGACCGCTTTGCGGGCGAGGCATTCCATCGTAGGAGCGGATAGTGTTTCCAAGTGTTTCTATGTCCCAGACCCAGAGAACCCGGCCACCGAATTCGATCGAAAAGAACCGTTTATGCTTGCCGAGGAGATTGCTTCTCAAGTGGTGATTCCGGAAAGCATCCTTGCATGGAAAACCTCGGTGGTCTTGGATCCGCTAGTCGACTTCTTTGAGCAGATTGTTCGAGATGAGAATCCTAGTGACGATGAGGCATGATAGATATTACACATATTTTCTAAGTAATGTAATAATTGTATATAACGATCGTATTTGTTATGGCGAATTGTTAAATTGACACATGGTACACTGTCGGTACACGTGCACGCCATACATACGCTTGGGTGAGGTAACTATGTACCCAAGGCGTACTAAGGGGGTGCGTTCACATGTACCCAACATGTACTAGTCTGCCCTATGGTACATGTCTGGTACACGTGTACGTTAGGATTGTAGGTGCACATGCACCAAGTATGTACCCCGTGGTACATGCTGGGTGCACGTGTACGGCATGATGGCACGTACACGTGCACCTAGTATGCACCATTTGGTACGCGTGTACGCGGGACCATGTACCTGGCATGTACCTACATGAACCCGCCCAGTGCATGCTGGGTACACGTGTACGAGATACCATGTACCTGGCATGTACCTACATGTACCCGCACGGTGCATGCTGGGTACACGTGCACGCGGTCGTAAATGTACATGTGTACCCGGCATGTACCTGGACCGTACATGTGTACCCATATACGGGTACACGTAGGTACACGCCAGGTACACGCCAGTCATTTTTTCGGGTGTCCAATTCTGAAGGAATAACTCAATATTTTACATCAAAACTTCTCAAGGCTGTCTTAGTTACTTATGGCCTTGATATATATGTGAGAATATTGCACTTTTTTACACTTCGGATTTTCACCCATTTTAGGGCCCAAAATTGGGAGTGGGTAGGTACATGCGTACTTTGCCCAAGTACAGGCCGGGTACAGGCCGGGTACAGGCCGGGTACAGGCCTCCAAAATTTGTAGGGAGTGCTCCTCAACAACAGCACGCAGCATCAAGCAATAGCTATACACTAAAGTACACACTAAAGCATCCCATAAAACTACACTCCCTTAGATAAATCTAGGAAGCAAGGAAACACTTACAATAAAGAAGGGAGAAAGCGCACCTTGAGCGTGTGGCATCTCAGATTCAAACTGAGACCTCCAGACCTTGGGTCTGGCGCTCTGCATTGAGCTAATGCCACAAAAAACGTTTCCTCGGGAAAGAACATATAGGGTTGGGGGGCGCAACCCGCTAGATTTTACGCTTTAATTACACTTCAGGGGAACACTTTTTGTACTCGCGTGCGCGTGCTGTTAGCTTGTTATTCTTTGTCGCCAACCGGGCCCTTTTAGGCCCTAAAAGGGCCTGGGGGCAGTGTAGGACAGTGCCCAGTACTCATTTTGAGAAGAGACAAGATGTTCGCAAGTGGCCCTCAAACTATAAAATTTCACTTTTCAATCGTGCTCATCAAAACATACTTCGACCGGTTTCGCCAAGGCCGAAAATCGGGAGCCCTTCCGCCCGGCAAAATTTGCCGAACGAGTTCACTCGTGGCGTTCCGGGGCGGAACTCTCCGATCTAGAAATTTAAATGTCCTATAACCAAGCTCCTGTGTTTTCCAAGTAGCCCTCAACACACCGCAAGCCTGCAGTGTGTATGCGGGGTAACTCTGCAGACGGAGACTGCAGACTTTGACTGCAGTCTCCGTCTATCGCTGTTCAAATCACATACGTATTTGACACTGGATGGGATTTCAAATGTTTCCACGTGAAAAATGTGCAGAACTCAGCTCTCGTAAAAATGCCGCATGAACACCTCCACGCGTCAAACTTTCATCGCTTTCATTTTCGATTGAATTCTCACATCTAAGGTTGTCTGTGGAGATGCTGCACGATGTGGCATTCGTCTCTACATTGAATCCAGGTGCAACCTGGGATTAATTCATCAAAACTAATTCGTGTCATTCCCTGGAAATTATATTCTAGACGAATAATTGCTACGGATCACGGTATCGATCGGGTTCCAAGGTCACTCACGCCTGCTGTAAGATGATGCTAAAATATGGGTTGAGTCAATATTCGACACGATCACACGGGGGCCGTCATAATTATACTGAAAGCGACAGACGACAATCGATTAGATATTTACTCTGTCTGTCCGATAACGATGTACACCAAAAAGGGAAATTATACTGAAGCGTGACGCAACGCGCCATTCGATTTATACATATGCGTTGAGCAACCTGTTCAAATATGCGACGGATCACGGTGACCTTTCGTGTGACTGTATTCCCGTTTATTTATTCAGATTAGACGCCTGGCGCAATTTATATGTCTGACGTCACGTCGTGTAATCTGATTCGAGAAACACGCTCGACGCCATTTATATGTCGACGTCACGTCGTGTAATCTGATTCGAGAAATACGGTCGACACCATTTATATTCTATTTAGACGCCGTTTCGGGTTCCGTCCGCTATGCTGGAGTGAGCCGATTTTTGTAATTATATCGAATATATGCGCACTAAAAACCCCCGGATGACATAAACGTTGGCGGTGGGCGAGTCGCGTGTTCCAGGGCACTCAGCCCAGCGGTCAAGGCGTCAGCTGTAGAGTTGAAAGGGGATGTTGGGGACATCGTGGAGGAGCAAGTAGGGGGGCCAATCCCTCTTGTTCAAAAAAATGCGTAGCGAGGTGACAAAGCTCGAAAAACGCGGAGCGCCACTGGGGTCACCAATCCCAGCTGCGCTGATAGTGTGAACAGCTGACGCGCGAGGGCGGGAATCATGCCGAAAAACTGCGAAAGTGGAAGCTAAAAAAATACAGGATCTCCGGATTGATGTTGAATCAGAACGCTGGAAGCATGTGGAAGCATGGAGCAGGCCCATAACCTTATGGAGAGACTGATATTCTAAAGCTAAGCGAAAAGGGGAAGTGATACAGCAACACAGTTAAACAGGGAAATGACTGTGTAACCGGACTCGGCGGCGGAGAATAATTACCAAAGTAAGGGTTGACGGCTTACACCGACAAGTTATTAGTTTGGGAAGAGTTTGAAGACTCGGACGTGTCACAACAGGTCATCGTCATATCGCGCGACACTGTGACAGCCGATCTAGGAAAGACTGTGGGCTACGAGGAGTTACTACTATAGGGGTACAGACTTTTTAGTCGTACCCTCATAGTAGTAACTCCTCGTTACTATTATAACGAGGAGTTATGATAGTAACTCGTCGTTATTATTATATACTATTATATATATAATAGTATATAATATAATAGTATGGGTCTCCTTAGCTTATGGTTCAGTATGTCAAGCTCTGTCCAAACTATTCCGTGATCAGTGCTAAAGTAAGGATTGGTTTCAGTCCAACCCGAGTTCACAACCCTAGTTAGTGCACCCGTGTTGGCAATAATGTGAGTCAATTTGGCCTTGGATTGTTTATGTACCCTTGTAAAAAGTTCGCCTGGATTGTTCATTGTCAAGATTTCTTTCAGCTTCACTTTATCATTGGAGAGGCGTTGGAGGAGGAGATTGCTTTGCTTCCGATGATCCGCGTTAGTGGGGTTGAGCCCTGCGGTTTGTCGTTGTTCTGGGGCGACTGTAAAATTTTTATCTCCAATTTCGATGTAGGCCTTGCGGGTGTCATCGCCTGCTTTGGACGCCCAGTTGGTGAGGTTTCTGTAGAAGTCGTCTTCTTGTTCCTCCTTAAGTTTAACATCATTCATGTATCCGCTGGCCACAAAAAGTTTGAATCCATTGGAGCCAATAAGCTTTATCATTACCGCTCGTTTGTTCCGATCATCTATATACGTATACAAGTATATGTTTCGGCTACAATTAGGGGAAAATCAGTTGTTTTCCATAGTATCATGGCTCCGCGGGAGGCTCTATCATCGATGTACGATGTTCGAAAGCTAATGCCTTTCTGGTTCATAATTGACTTTATCATAGGGAGGTTAGAGTTGTTTATCTTAGTTTCAGATGCGCAAATTATGTGAGCTCGTCCGTCTAATAGCAGGTCACACACCGTTTCTAGTTTAATCATGCTATCGTGCTGCTCTTCCTCATGCCTCATACCCCTCATATTGACACCCATTAGGATTATGTTCTCGGTGCTGACTTGGGCTTGTTCCAACTTTAGTAGGCGGTCGCCTTCGGGAGTGTGGGCGTTGTGGCGCTTCTCCGGGGCCAGTCTGTTGGAGAGCAGGACATTGGAGCATTTAGTGTTCTTTATTGTCCTTCGGAGTTGTTTGGCATGCTTGTTATGCCTGTTGTGGAGGTCAGTTACTCGTTGAGCAGTAGGAGCCTTGTTTAATATATGACGACTTTGAAGGCGTGAAATCACGCTCACGACTTTGAAGTCCCTTCAATATATGACGACTTTGGAGAGTTTATTACATCTGAGGATTGCAAATGGCTCTCAACACACAAAAAACATATCACAGTTTATATCCTGAGCTATCATGCCTTCCGGATTTGCGAAAAAATGGCCCATGTATACCGTGGGTGACACTCATCTTAGGGTTTAAGTCTGTACTGTAATGTTAAAAAACGGATTATGGGTGAAAACTCCACGGATTTTGTGTGCCGGTGGGCACGACGGCCGTGATATCTCGAGTGTGACGGGTCATGCGTATGACTAATAGTATGAACTGAGACGTGAGAGATGCAGAATTATGACATGTATGACAGCATGACAGTATGACATCGTGACAGTACGACAGTCTGATATCATGTCAAGATTCGACAGAGAAATATAGAAGTTCCGAGAAAATGGCAAGTATGACAGTATGACAATATGACACGATGACAGTATGGCAGTATGACATCGTGTCAGTATGACAGTATGCCATCGTGTCAGGTTTCGACAGAACAAACGTGATTCAAGATCGAGATTGGAATTGATGACGAATCGAGAGATGGCAGATTCGGGTTTGTACATTTCGGGTCACAGAGTTGTGTTGTGACAATCGATAAAGGTGTAGACAGAAACGTCTTCGTCCTCATAAATCAGATTACAGTTTGGACACAAAGCTTAACCTGACATTTCGTTCAGTGTACAGTATATAATAAAAAAGATCTCGTTTCGTTGGATCAACCAAAAAGACATAATAGAATAGTGTCCCTGCAACACCGGGACAATTTGGTATCTTTGGGGCTGTCCGTTGCCTCCGCGCGCGGACTTGCGAGACCACGGACCTGCATTTTAGTGTGGCCGACACACTGGGGGGGAGGAGCTGTACTTTGGGGAACCTTGGCGCAATTTTTCGAGCAGTACGTACGTTTTTTTGCAGCTGCTGACGTCCAGAATTGCTCACAATATCCCCTAAAAGTACCTTTCGACGTTCCTTAACACTGGGGGCACTTTGGACCAACTTCGAGCAGAGAAGTATTTTAACATCTTGGCCCTAGAGACCTTGTAACGCTTTTTGCAACCTTCCTAGGGGTTATGTAACCATTTTTGTTGGTTTCTAACTTGCTGAGACCCACCGTTCACTTGGTTACATTACGGCTGGAAACCGTCTTTTGGGCTACTTTTACAGTGTTTAGAGGGTTCCGTTGACCAGCCCCTTGACCAAAACCGTGTCGCGGAGCCCTGGCCAAATTTTCAGCTAAACAGCTCAAAACAGCCCAAAACAGCCCTCTTTCCATTCAGGCAGTCTTATATCGAAGTTGGGACGCAATATCTCACCAACATACAGCTGACCCTAACCCTAACCTTTCTGCCCCCACTACTTAGACAATATGGACTCCCCAACCAGCCAGAACCCATATGCTCAGCTTTTGGACGACCCCCAGCCCAGTGGACCGACAGCGGGACTCTCCCCAATACCCACCTCAGTTGATCCCCTGGTGTCTCTTCCTGAAGGCTACTCACAGTCCACCCCCTTACACTAGAACAAGGATTTTGCTTAAGTATGCTTAAGTATGCTTAAGTTTGCTTAAGTTTGCTTTAGTTTTGCTTAAGTCGGCAAAATTTATACTCGATGACAGGCGAATGTCATCAACCCCGCTTCTGGAGGCCCCAGAATTCACGCGAGTACTCCCGATGAGAAGGGAATGTCATCGAGCTCTCTCCAGGAGGCCCCAGAGTTCACGCGAGTACTCCAGAATGACTGGCGCGAAGACAGATGACGTGACTCGAAGAGGCTAAACTTGAACAGGGCCAAGTATTTGTTTGAAAGTCTACAAGAATTAATTATACATACGGTATTGGTCGTGTTATAAACGTTTGCGGCTACCTGATTCGCGAAGGCTAGTGTGCATTATATAATTAGGATAGTGACACTGAGTGGCATGAGTTAAGCCTGGCAATCGGTCCAATCAAGAACAAACGAAAGGCAATCAAGATGACGACCGCGCATGAATTATAAACAGTATATCTCGACGGAGTGGCATTTTTTGAACGCTTTTGAGCTTTCATGGCTTCCCTAACGCTGAGTCAAATTCTGGCTACTGTTGAACTTACAACTTTCTTCGACAACGATTTTACACGCCCACTTATCAATTCTGACTAATTCCCGCAGTTTGATCCTTGTGCTCTTTTGTGACTTTTGCTGGTGTTTCCTGTCTTATGGCGTTTGAACTCGAGGCTTCGTTGTCGTTTCGAAACATTCACAGATCGGCAGACCCCTTGAGAGCGGAACACTCGCTCATCCGACGACAATTTGGACTAGACCGGTGGTCTCCTCGCAAAAACCTGCTGCATGATTGTTTTTTCAAAACTTCTTTTGGTTCTTTTTTCGAAAAATTGCGTTCTCATCTCTCAACCCTGAGAGCTATTTGCCCACAGTTTTTCCAGTTCGAACATACAAGTTGCACTCCTTGTGGCATTAGCTCAAATAATAGAGCGCCAAACCTCGGTTTGGAGATCTCGGTGAGAGTCCGAGATGCCACCCAAGAGAGAGGCGCTTGCTCTCTTTGCCTCACTCCCCCTCTCCCTTTCAAAACAGATCGGCAGACCCCTTGAGAGCGGAACACTCGCTCATCCGACGACAATTTGGACTAGACCGGTGGTCTCCTCGCAAAAAACTGCTGCATGATTGTTTTTTCAAAACTTCTTTTGGTTCTTTTTTCGAAAAATTGCGTTCTCATCTCTCAACCCTGAGAGCTATTTGCCCACAGTTTTTCCAGTTCGAACATACAAGTTGCACTCCTTGTGGCATTAGCTCAAATAATAGAGCGCCAAACCTCGGTTTGGAGATCTCGGTGAGAGTCCGAGATGCCACCCAATTGAGAGGCGCTTGCTCTCTTTGACTCACTTCCCCTCTCCCTTTCAAAACAGATCGGCAGACCCCTTGAGAGCGGAACACTCGCTCATCCGACGACAATTTGGACTAGACCGGTGGTCTCCTCGCAAAAACCTGCTGCATGATTGTTTTTTCAAAACTTCTTTTGGTTCTTTTTTCGAAAAATTGCGTTCTCATCTCTCAACCCTGAGAGCTATTTGCCCACAGTTTTTCCAGTTCGAACATACAAGTTGCACTCCTTGTGGCATTAGCTCAAATAATAGAGCGCCAAACCTCGGTTTGGAGATCTCGGTGAGAGTCCGAGATGCCACCCAATTGAGAGGCGCTTGCTCTCTTTGCCTCACTTCCCCTCTCCCTTTCAAAACAGATCGGCAGACCCCTTGAGAGCGGAACACTCGCTCATCCGACGACAATTTGGACTAGACCGGTGGTCTCCTCGCAAAAACCTGCTGCATGATTGTTTTTTCAAAACTTCTTTTGGTTCTTTTTTCGAAAAATTGCGTTCTCATCTGTCAACCCTGAGAGCTATTTGCCCACAGTTTTTCCAGTTCGAACATACAAGTTGCACTCCTTGTGGCATTAGCTCAAATGATAGAGCGCCAAACCTCGGTTTGGAGATCTCGGTGAGAGTTCGAGATGCCACCCAATAGAGAGGCGCTTGCTCTCTTTGCCTCACTCCCCCTCTCCCTTTCAAAACAGATCGGCAGACCCCTTGAGAGCGGAACACTCGCTCATCCGACGACAATTTGGACTAGACCGGCGGTCTCCTCGCAAAAACCTGCTGCATGATTGTTTTTTCAAAACTTCTTTTGGTTCTTTTTTCGAAAAATTACGTTCTCATCTGTCAACCCTGAGAGCTATTTGCCCACAGTTTTTTCAGTTCGAACATACAAGTTGCACTCCTTGTGGCATTAGCTCAAATAATAGAGCGCCAAACCTCGGTTTGGAGATCTCGGTGAGAGTCCGAGATGCCACCCAATAGAGATGCGCTTGTTCTCTTTGCCTCACTCCCCCTCTCCCTTTCAAAACAGATCGGCAGACCCCTTGAGAGCGGAACACTCGCTCATCCGACGACAATTTGGACTAGACCAGTGGTCTCCTCGCAAAAAACTGCTGTATGATTGTTTTTTCAAAACTTCTTTTGGTTCTTTTTTCGAAATATTGCGTTCTCATCTCTCAACCCTGAGAGCTATTTGCGCACAGTTTTTTCAGTTCGAACATACAAGTTGCACTCCTTGTGGCATTAGCTCACATAATAGAGCGCCAAACCTCGGTTTGGAGATCTCGGTGAGAGTCCGAGATGCCATTGAAAATAGGTGCGTCGCCCCTCTCTCGCTGTCTCTCGCTGTCTCTCTCGATGCCTTTGGTTTTCTTCACCCTCTTGCATGACACGCCTCCCTTTCCTCTCACCTTTCCTCTTTGCTTCCTGTGAATCCGTTCCTTTGGTCCGGGTCCCCCTTTTGACCACCCCTTCCTCCCTTTCGCCCCCCCCACCCCTCCGTGACCCCCTGCCCATCTGCCCTTCTCTCCCCTCATGATGCCTCCGCCCATCTACCCTTTTATCTTCCCCCCGTAACGCTCGCCTCTGCCTCTTCTCCTCCTGTAACGCGTCTTCGTCAGCTCCCACCGTTTTCGTCAGCTCCCACCGTCTAGTCAGCTCCCACTGTCTCGTCAGCTCCAACCGTCTCATCGTCTCCCACCGTCTCGTCAGCTCCCGCCGTCTCATCGTGGGTGGCTTACCCTAACGGATTTAGTGGCTTAAGCCACCTTAATTAACGTTTTCAATTATTGCGGGAGCTATCGGTACCGGAAACTAGATTTTTTAGCTCAAAATGACGGCGACAATGTCTTCTTTTAGACACTATATGCACTATTCGGCGAGCCTAAGTTCCCGGTGAGCAATTTTGGGAAGTATCCAAGAGGGTGCAACATTTAGTGAATTTTGAGCGATTTTTTCCGGTTTTTGCATACCCATGCTACTTCAACCGAGATTTTGAGGGTCAAGATGACCTCGGATCAAACTTTTGGCAACACACTGCAGAAAGAGCAGCTCGAGATCTTGGCATCATAGGTCTCCAAATTTTGAAAAGTGCCTTCGAGGAAGCCCCCGTGAGCTAATTGGCTTAAGGTGGCTTAAGCCATCTTAAGGAAAATTGGGAAATACCCACCCTACTTCAACCGAGATTTTGAGGGTCAAGATGAACTCAGATCAAACTTTTGATAAGACACTGCAGAAAGAGCAGCTCAAGATCTTGACGACATTGGTCTCCAAATTTTGAAAGCACCGCCGAGGAAGCCCCAATGAGCCCTTCAAGTTAAGGTGGCTTAAGCCACCTTAAGCTGCGGGTAATAGGCAATCGTCTCAAAGCACCGTCACAGAGCACGGTCTCAGAGCACGAGAGCCGAGAGCCGGAGCTTAATCTATTTTGAACGTTGACACGCCATGCGCGACTCCGACTATTTTGCATGTTGGCGCCTCACCCATTGAGGGAATCTCAAACGGCCAACCGCAGTGCCGAGGTGTGTGCACCTTCACACGGTGGGAGACGTGATGGAGGCTGAAGGTGGGTGCGCTATGGGGCGCTGTCATGGTTGCCAGGATGGTGGAAGCATGAGGCGCACGCGGAGAGCCACCTCATCGTCTATTCCTTCACGACACGATCAGTGCGGACGGGCCATATTCCTAGTTAGACATTCCTTACCCCCCCACTCTATGAGAAAAATGGTTATTCACATTACTCACGTTTTGACGGTATTTCACGGTCATTTTGGGCTATTTTCCCCTGATGTGGTGTGTCGCCTGACACATGACAGTACGTCCTAGTCCATGATCATATAAAGCATGTACTTTGTAAGATCGGTTTTTTGGGTGGACACGAGACCGCGAGTGGTTTGTATGTATGTTTGGGGGTATTTCATCTTTTTCTTTCCCAACGGGGTGTTGGTAGATTAGGCGTAGCGTGCGCTTCTCTTGAATATGATTCAAGGGTTAGCCTGTTCTGCCTCCGCCACGTGTTGTTTCTTTGCCTGTCTCTAGATCTTCTACAAAATGGTGCGGTGGGGTACAGCTACTCCAACCCGCGACCGGTAGGGGGGCACGGTACTGTTGTTGCATGTATATGTGTTGTGCTCTCGAATGTTTAGCCTGTTCCGCCTTTGCAACTTGATGTTTCATTGCCTGTTTCTTGAATCTTCTACCAAATGGTGCGGTTGAGTACATACAGCTACTCCAACCCGCGATCGGTAAGGGGGCACGGTACTGTTGCTGCATGTATATGTGTTGTGCTCTCAAATGTTTAGCCTG
>LGRX02003218.1:0-15713 GCA_001247695.2 Cymbomonas tetramitiformis
GCATTGAAGAGCCCCCCTCTGCTGAGACACCGCGCTCTGCATTGAAGAGGTGGCGTGAGGCGTTCGCAGGCGTCCACGAGCACAAAGCTGAAGAACCGGCATCTTAATAAAGCGGACACCGAGTCCTTAGTTAAAAAGGTGCGTGCACCCGCCGGAGGCCGCTCCCCGGTGCAGGCCCTCCGGTGGGCCGCCCGGCTGAAGTGCGGTGTGCGCCGGCATGTCCCATCACAGCCCAGCACTTGTGCGCGGCTGCGGAGTGACCAGGCGGCCATATCCCATCACGGCCCAGCACAGGGCAGGGGCTCCACGATGATGCAAGTGGAGATGGCGCGGGGTGGTCTGAGGCCGGCTAAGCAGCCTGCCACTGGAGAGAGGCGTAGTAGGAGCGAGGTGGCCTCGCAGCAACAGCGGCGCGTCTTCTGGAAGGTGCCGCGCGTTTTCTGGAAAGTGCCGCGCGTCTTCTGGAAGGTGCCGCGCGCCTTCTGGAAAGTGCCGCGCGTCTTCTGGAAGGTGCCGCGCGTTTTCTGGAAAGTGCCGCGCGTCTTCTGGAAAGTGCTGCGCGTCTTCTGGAAGGTGCCGCGCGTCTTCTGGCAGGTGGCGCGCGTCTTCTGGAAAGTGCCGCGCGTCTTCTGGAAGGTGCTGCGCGTCTTCTGGAAGGTGTCGCGCGTCTTCTGGAAAGTGCCGCGCGTCTTCTGAGGCGGGCGGCGGGTAACTGGGATGTGCGGTTGCGAAGTGGAGAGGGGGTTTTTGGAGGAGCAACACAAGAGTTGGGCTGGTGATGCTTTGTTGGTGGGCGCTCGGCACGCTGAGGCGCGTGATGGGTTTTTATTTGGGGGTGGCTGAGGGGGTGGCTGAGGGGGTGAGCAGGTGTGGTCGGAGAAGAAGTTGGAAGACGAGAAGCGCGAAGAGGACAAAAAAGACAAGCTCGATCTGGTGACATACCTAGGCGTGTTCATGAAGGCTGAATATGGTTTGCGCCGATCCTCCAATCCGAGCGCCCACTCCTGATTTCCGACCAGCCTTGAGTTGACGTCTCTCACGGACGTGCACGTCGCAGGGGGGGATTCCGGGCAATGCGGCACTCTGTGGTGGACGGGCGTCAAGCGTGAAGTGGATGAGCATGGAGAGGGGGGTGGGCATTGACGCAGGGGTGGATAGCATGATACCAGAGATGGGGTATAACTTCCTAGCCGGGCTGTACAAGTACCAGTATGACGCAGATTGCGAGCTCTTCCTCAAAGTGAGACGCCTGGCTGCAACCACCCCCCGCCCGTCTTCCCCCTTCACATGTGCCCAAGCCGTGGGGTTCTTAGCCCTCTCTCTACTGCTCCTTGTCGCATCAGCGCGGTTTCTTGTCCCTGGAAGGTGGCTTTGCCCGATAGAACAGCTCGAGTGACGCTGAGTGGGGCTAGGTGTGGAATGGCAGCAATGAGATCTGCCGTGAACGCTGGACCCGCGTGCGACAGAAAGTAGCGGTAGAAGTAACCAGGAGTGCTCAGGTCCCAGGTAGGGGGGGATGCTCGCGATTCGCAGGGTGCGCGCTTTGCCGCCATTGGCGGACTGCTTCACGGATGGCGCATGCACATGCGCACAGGTGCCAGGATGAGAAGGGGCGGGCGATGGCGGGGGTTGGGATGTGTGCGGCGGTGTGGCAGATTGTGTCGGGAGAGGTTGGGGAGGAGGTGTACTGGGACCAGATGAAGCTGCTCTCTGACCTGCAGGCTCTCTTCGTTACACTCGATGAGAAGGCGAACGGCGGGCAGTCGCGGGGAAGCGTTCCGTTGGGCGCGTTTAAGATCGGCCTGCGCGACTTCTTCAAGAGCAAAGGCGAGGACGACTTCGACGCGTTGATCGAAGCGCTGCGAATCCAATGCGAGAAGACGCACAAGAACGAGTGGAAGACGAAGCAGGTGGTCTACACGCAGCTCTTCGAGGAAGACGAGAAACACGATCAGGTTGCCGCCCTGTGTACTGCCCTCTCCCAAGTTCTCCCAATCGCACTGCTCGCGTTTGATTGGTGTCTTCCTGATTGGAGGAGCGTGCGTCTCTTTGTCCTGATTGGAGGAGCGTGCGTTTCTTTGTCCTGATTGGAGGAGCATGCGTCTCTTTGTCCTGATTGGAGGAGCATGCGTCTCTTTGTCCTGATTGGAGGAGCATGCGTCGCTGTGTCCTGAATAGAGGAGCGTGCGTCTCTTTGTCCTGATTGGAGGAGCGTGCGTCGCTTTGACCTGATTGGAGGAGCAAGCGTCTCTTTGTCCTGATTGGAGGAGCGTGCGTCTCTTTGTTCTTATCGGACAGATCACCCTTCTTGCCCAGATGGTAGAAGGAAGCACCACGTTTGCTCTAATTTTAGGAGCAAGCACCCTGACTTCCTTGCTCATGGATGGGAGGAGCGGAGTGGAGCAGGGACCATTTGCGGAGGCTGTAAGGAATCAGCATCTGAAGATACGGGTGGAGTACGTTGAGGACCTCGAGTCAATGTTGATACTAGTCAATGGAACCAACGTGGGTGCCCGAGGCTCGTTGCTGCCGCACCACCCGCTGCGCTAAAACCCTCTCATGTGCACTTCTTGTAATGTAAACACCTCGCGGCATGATATCAGTTGAATTCGAGAGAGCCCTGCCACGCGCGGGGTGTTACACTTGGATGCCCCTGTACCACGCGGTGCGCCTATTGTGGGCAGGGCGAGGGCAGGGTCAGGGTTTGGTGCTGACCTGGGCTCTTGTATAGTAGAGGGGAAGGGCTCCGTGCTGAGCTGGCTTCCGCCTTGCGCCGCACTGTTCCTTGGTTCAGGAGAAAGTGGACATGAAGATCGCCGCCAAGGCCATCCAGGGGGTGGACCAAGGCTTGAGCACGCAGGCGCTGAACGACCTCGTGGCGCGCGGTTTTGCCCGGGAACCTTCGGTGAGAGTGGCTGGCTGCATCTTGCTCGCCCCGGCCCCACTTATTCAATGGTCTACACCGAATCCACACTCCCCCTCTCCCCCTGTCCTGGCCTCACCCACCCCCTTGTCACCCTCTGCATCTGTCCGGTATCCGGCGCGCTTTCCACTCGCAATGTGGCTTCTCCTTGCCCTCTCCCTGCTTTCCTCCTGCCCTCTCCTTGACCTCCAGGCCGCCCTAAAATCGCGTGGATCCCTGCCAAGTCCACGTCGGCAGTGCTGATTGGTATTCTCCGATGGTTGGGCAACTATGCTGAGCACGCGCCCCGCAGCCGGGCCGCAGGGGAACTCCCTCCGGGGCGTGGCCTCAGGCTAGTAGCCCCCTGGGGTGAGTGCGCAGGAGATTCTGAGTGCAAACGCGGAGGGTGGCGCTGGCGTGGAGCCCATCCCCGTGACGGATTTCCTGAAGAACTTCAAGGTGAGCTCACACGCTCGGAGCATGTGGACTCCGCGGCGCGATGCCCGGCAGGCAGCGGCCGCCTTGCCGCGCTACCTGCAGCCTCTGCCGCACGGCCGCCCCCGGGGCTTTTGCCACTGGATCTGAACGGCGATAGGCGCACTGCACAGCATTCCTTGAACCAGTAGCCAAGGGTCTGCGCAGCGCGGGTGACGTCAGATGCTGGGTCTCACGGTTTTACAGAAACCCCCTAGAAGCCCTAAATCCTTAAAAACCCTAAACCCCTGATACTTTATGTTTGAGGAGAAACTATTAATAGGGCGGCTAGCACCTTCATGTTTGTGGGGAAACTGATGATAGGGCCGCTAGCACCTTCATGTTTGTGGGGCAACTGATAATAGGGCCGCTAGCAAATTCCATGTTTGTGGGGGCAACCGATAATAGGGCCGCTAGCACCTTCCATGTTTGTGGGGCAACCAATAATAGGGCCGCTAGCACCTTGCATGTTTGTGGGGAAACCGAACATAGGGCGCTAGCACCTTCCATGTTTGTGGGGCAACCGATAATAGGGCCGCTAGCACCTTCCTGTTTGTGGGGCAACCGATAATAGGGCCGCTAGCACCTTCCATGTTTGTGGGGAAACCGGTAATAGGGCGCCTAGCACCTTCCATGTTTGCGGGGCAACCGAAAATAGGGCCGCTAACACCTTCATGTTTGTGGCGGCAACCGATAATAGGGCCGCTAGCACCTTCCATGTTTGTGGGGCAACCGATAATAGGGCCTCTAGCACCTTCCATGTTTGTGGGGCAAATCCGATCTTAGGGCCGTTAGCACCTTCATGTTTGTGGGGAAACCGATGATAGCGCTAGCACCTTCCATGTTTGTGCGGGCTGCAACCGATAATAGGCCTAGCACCTTCCATGTTTGTGGGCAACCGATAATAGGGCCTCTAGCACCTTCCATGTTTGTGGGGCAACCGATCTTAGGGGCCGCTAGCACCTTCATGTTTGTGGTGGGGAAACCGATGATAGGGGCGCTAGCACCTTCCATGTTTGTAAAGGGGAACAGATAATAGGGCCCGCAGCACCTTCCATGTTTGTGGGGCAACCATAATAGGGCCGCTAGCACCTTCATGTTTGTGGGGAAATCGATGATAGGGGCGCGCCAGCACCTTCCATGTTTGTGGGGAAACCGATAATAGGGCCGCTAGCACCTTCCATGTTTGTGGGGCAACCGATAATAGGGGCCGCTAGCACCTTCCATGTTTGTGGGGAAACCAATATTGCAGGGGCCGCTTGGCCTCCATGTTTGTGGGCAAATCGATAATAGGGGCCGCTTTAGCACCTTCCATGTTTGTGGGGAAACTAAAACATAGGGCCGCTAGCACCTTCCATGTTTGTGGGGCAACCGATCAGCGCCTCTAGCACCTTCCATGTTTGTGGGGCAACCGATAATAGGCCCGCTAGCACCTTCCATGTTTGTGGGGAAATCGATAATAGTAGGGCCGCTAGCACCTTCCATGTTTGTGGGGAAACCGATCTTAGGGCCGCTAGCACCTTCATGTTTGTGGCAGCTGGCAACCACAGCTAGATGTCTATCTGTGGGGCAGGCGCGCTGACATGGCACTGTTTGGTGGATGGGCGATGTTGTTGAGCTGCAGTCTGGTATCATAAGCCGCGTCACAAAGAGGTCCAACACAAAGGCGGTGAAAGATTCCACTGGGCGTAAGGGGAGAAGGGGGAGCACGCGGCTGTCAATCGTGGCAAATGCTGTGGGGGCAGCGGTGAGTACTCCGCATGGCGCAGCATCCAAGCACCCCACACGGCACGCATGCGGGTCTGTGTCACCGCATCCACTTGCAAGCTGCCCGTGAGTGAGGCCGCAGTGAGATCCGCTTCCAGCAGGACTGCAAAGAGACGCGGCGTATGGCCCACTTTGAGAGGGGACACAGGGTGCATGCGGTTTGAGAGATCATCGTGCTTGCATGAACTCAGTGTGCAAATTGACTTCCATATACTTTTTCTTGCTGCGCTGTTCTCATGTAAATATGAGCCACATAGGTTGCTTGGTGTTTATTTTGATTCGAGTTTTTCGATCCTGTTTTCCTATTCTCCACTTATGGTATTGGTGACAGGTGCTTTTGGCGACCACCTTTATGTAGATTTTGTTGCAATATGGTAAGTCCGTAAGTCGTGTGACGAATGAGCTTAAAGGGAGGTGAGGGCCATCGTTGATTGCAGGCGAAAACTAAAATAACCAAAAGTTAGTCTGGTTAACCTAGATATGATGGTGTCATGAAATCTGGATTCCTCATGTATGGTGTGAATCGGGGCTATTAACAATGCCGCACCGTAGCACGATGTGCCCTGAATAGGGGGACATGGATCACAATTTGATTGGGGTTCAGTTTTCATAAGCGTGTGTGTGGAACCGTTTGAAGAAGGCGGATGTTTATACCAGTACGGTAATAGGCATGTAGCTTATCATATACCAGGCCAACTCCAATATTTATAGATTTAGGTAACTTAAACAATATGAATTAACAACGCCATGAAATGGAGAACGAGAAACATGTGGGATGCCTTCGTAAGAGCAGCTAACAATTGGTTTACGGAGAGCCGGAAATAAACATGCCGCGCGGAGTGGTGAACCGTTTGTGAAAACGTGTTTGAGTATCTGACGGCGGCCGCGTACATCTGCGAATCTGAACTTATCTTGTGCATTTGGATTGGTCTGATGTCGAAAATTGTGCGGATCGTCTCGATGGGGTCAGTTTAAGGTTTCGGTGCGAATGCTCTACGAGACTTGGTTGTGACTTGTAAAAATGTTGTTGTCCGGAGTTCGACCGGATTTCGCTCCATGGCCCCGACATATATTACGTAGATTTTCGTGTAGAATCTGAAAATGATGCTCATTTCTGCCGTGGATGCCTTGAAGCATAGTCCACATGCATGTGGACCAAATTTGAGCGAACTTTCCCCCTATAAAAGTCTAAGTCTGAGAGGTGGCCTCAGCAGGCACGGTTCAAGACGGAGTATGGGCGCGGTGCAGTGCATGCGTCCGACATACATAACGTAGTTTTTTGCAAGGAACACGCATTTGAACTTATCTTGTGCATTTGGATGGTCTGATGTCGAAAATTGTGCGGATCGTCTCGATGGGGTCAGTTTAAGGTTTCGGTGCGAATGCTCTACGAGATTACGGTCCTGATGCTCATATTAGTGAACGTCTTGCCCGCCTGTGAAAAGCGTTATCCTCATCAGTAGTGCTATGGAATTATCAGGTTTTCTAAGCGCAGGTATCAAATGAAAGATGTTCGGTGTCACATGATGCGGTCACTCAGCGGCGTGTTTCAACGACTCGAACGGTTTAACATTGAGATCGGGCGAGAGTCAGCTCGATATTCAAACCGACGAAATAAGCAAGGTTCACGGATGCGTACCTCCAGGTTCCGAACGCGAAGGAGACCAATGATGAGCGCCATGATGACCGTCCTGCTCATATTGTTGAACGTCTCGTGCCCGCCTGTGAAGAACATTATCCTCATAATTAGTGCTACGGAATCATCAAGTTTTCTAAGCGCAGGTATCAAATGAAAGATGTCCGGTGTCACACGATGCGGTCAATCAGCGGCGTGTTTCAACTCTATCGTTTTCATGTTAGGATCGGGTGATAGTATACCCTCATAATAATCAACATCAATGCGCGTGCCATATCACCTCAGCTTCGGTTATACGCGCCGTTATATGGCGGGGAGTATACCACGCTCGTTGCAGAAGAGCTCGACTGGCTGTTGTTCCATGAGTATATACTATCACGCGGAACGTTTGCTTTGGTTTCGACACCGGAAGCAGGGTGACAACGACTAGTCCTACCCTCGGCACTCAAGGTGAGTGGAGTCAAATACACATGACTGTCCTCCGTGCTGGTAGAGCGCGATGGGGACTCTGACGGTCCCTCCACTAGGGGAGGCCAAAATTTGGGCAATCTTTTGCGATGGGATTTGGCTGCCCACACTTTGCCCCTAGGGGGGAGGGTGCAACTCCCCGCTGCACGAAAGCAGAGTCGGGGGATTGCTCAGCCCTAATCGCAACCGATCACCACTTAGAATTGCTCAAAACTAATGAGAATTTCCAACTTTTCGGCGCGATATTCCACAATTTTATTGTTAGAGTTCAACGTCCGTCAACTTCACTTCAGCCAAGCATCCTTTAAAGCTCCTCTAGTGATGCATGGCGGTATCCGCGCGTGGGGCACTCCCGCCCCCACGCACGCGATGATGGTGTCCGCGCGTGGGGCACTCCCGCCCCCGAATGCGTGATGGTGGTATCCGCGCGTGGGGCACTCCCGCCCCCGCGCGCGTGGGGCACTCCGGTCCCCGCGCGCGTGATGGGGGTATCCGCGCGTGGGGCACTCCGGCCTCCGCGCGCGCGATGGGGGCATCCGCGCGTGGGGCACTCCAGCCCCCGCGCGCGTGATGGTGGTGGTATCTGCGCGTTACACCGATTCTGAAGATTGCTGTTGAAGTCCTTCGGGGAATAGGGGGGGGTCAACCCCCGGCAGAATTGAGGGGTCCGGGAAGTGACCCCCGACCCAAATCAGGTCTAGGGAAGGAATTAAAAATGTCCTGTGCTGCCCCCTCCCCCCAGAGGTAAAGTGTGCTAGGGTAAGTCACGAGACAGAATGACAGACGTGTCAGAATGACGAGTGACTGGTACTATGACAGTCACCAATGACAGGCATTTATATGACCAGATGACGAGAGTGTCTGACAGAAATGACTGACAGAAATGCCTGACCCGAAAGTGAGTTTTGGTGGGAAAACCAGCAGTCAGAGAAATTGGAGGGAACGGTGGGAGACCTCCAATATTGCCGAGTCAGCACAGTTATAATTATTCAGAATGATATGGAGTGGCCTGGAATGATTGATAATGAAACTGGGCTAGTCGGCAGATTCTATGATGTGACAGGTCGAGTTCTCATGAAACATGATGGGACCTGACAAGAGTCGACATCGAGTTATGTTCGAAAGTTCGAGATCTGAAAACCATGGCATAAGGCAGCCGAGCAGGCTGAATGAATCAGTTTGAAAATAGTTACTGTTGGCAGCCACACCTGGTTGTTTGTAACTTCGACATTAAAGAGTTAAAAGATCCGATTCATATATATCATGCTTACAGCAATATATCTCTTTGTAGGACTGTTGAACTAGGTTCCTTTCCTGCATTGCACAGTAGACCGATAGGCTCTTAGAGAGCCCCCGAACAACTGGTATCAGCGTGGTTGCGTTAGACGCGGCCTGTCTGTGCCGGCAGTAGCGGGTGAAAAACAACTGCCGGTACGCAAGTTCCGGGAGGGTTTTCCACGGAAACCCGCGAAGATTCTGAAGACGTCGACGTTAAAAACGCGTTGGTCGCGTCCGCCTTTCGTCAAGGCTGCGAATATTGTTGAATATTGCGAACGAATATCTACACGTCGTCAATCGGTATAATCGATGAACTGCGTGCCATTCTCGATTTTATTAGGGTCCCCTGTGGGAGAGTATTCGAGTGTTGTTGTACGACTGGAGGCGCATGTATTGCACGGCATGATCGACCGTCGACTGGCGACCCATGCTCAGTACGTAAATTGGTGCGCGTACGCGCAGCGCCCTATGCAACCGTGTATGCTGCAGCCGCATGACTTGTGCACCTTGGAACGAGTTTTGTCGCACGATTGTGCGTGTATTGGGTTGTACGACTTCTATTCGCCTCTGTTGCCCGTGCTTCAGCTCCATCACATGTCGTCATGTCCGCTGGGCGTTGGCTCTTGTCGGCCTGAGATGTCGTATAGTACGTTGTTGTGGCGTCATGCGCGCGTGGACGTACGGATTCCGCATGCTGAGTACTCGCGGTGGCTGGCCGCCAAGCATCGGCGCCAACAACTTATCGCCAAGCGACGGTGTCAACGGCTGCATCGGCAGCAAACGGAGGAGTTGGCTGGGTACACGCGGTGGTTGAACGCCAAGCATCGTCGCCAGCTTCGGATCGCCATACGACATCACCAGCGGTTACGGCTGCAGCAGACGCTGCCGATACGTGATGGCAGCTCTGAAATAACAACTGATGATGGTGATGATGATGATGATGATGTCGTCTGGGCTTGCGTTGGTGATGAGAACGCTCGCGCAGCAGTAGCATCCGCGTTGCCTCTGGAAGGGCCTTCCGCAGTTGCTGCACGGCTTGGTGTGCACGGCCGCTCGCTGCAAGACGACGCGCGGCCTGAGCTGGGTGTGCGCTCGCAGCTGCCGCAGGCGCCGATCTCGCCGCGTCTCGACCACCTTGAGGGAGGGGGAGGAGTGATTATCAGCAATAACCATGCAGATTCGCCACCTCCAGAGCCGCCTGATATATCTAATGTCACGACTGGTCATTATATTTCATCCGGTGACTCGGGTAAGGATATCCATATTCTGTCGCCACCTCCAGAGCCGCCACCGATTGGTACGGATTATTGCACAGCTGAAGATGAAGCGGCTGACAACTGCACGGCAGGATATCGTACAGCCGACTATCATGCACCCCCATGTATTGATCGTGCGGATACGTTATCATCGTGCAATTCATCGGCAATGTCAGTATCAGCTACGATAGCAACGTGCAAATCTGCAGAGGATAACGGCTCGGCATCATCGCAATACCCCGAACAACTTGAATCATCAGCATCATATGACGATCTTCGTGTCTCCGAATTTTCAGTGTATGCGCAGCACGTGATCGCAGAGTTCGATCGGGTTCTTGCAATGTCTCAGCGGTTGTGGCAGCCACGTGCTCGCGTTCACCTTGAGCAGCAGCAGATAATCATTGGCAGTAATGAAACGTTGCCGGCTGCCAAGCATACGTCGTCGTTGTCTCATTATGATGAACATCGGCAGTGCATCATCGGCACGGCACCATCGCCACCTCCGAAGCCGCCTTTTGATGATGTATTTTGCGACGTGGTTGAGCATCATGCTGAGACTGTGAGTGCTGGAAATCATGGAGCATCATCATCACCGTCACTATCAGCTACACATCGTATACTCACATATGACGACCCTTCGTCTAATGAAGCAACACATTGTTATACGGCTGATGACCCTGCTGATACTTGGAATGCATGTGAGGTGCGGCAATCTGCCCATATAGTATATACTAATAACGATGATGCAGCGCTTGTAATGAATGCTGATGGGCCGTCACATTGCCTTCATTATTGTGATACAGCCTTGAGTATGGACATGGCTGCAACACTATCGAAGTGTAACTGTGACATATCGGCCATGAATGATGAGACATCGGCGTCGTCAGCACATCATCAATTGGGATTATTATATACTATTGATGGTGCAGAATTCAGTGGCAATGCAGTTGAGAACGGTTGCGAGCAGCGGCAGCCGGATATTGACAATGTTCAATTGTCATCACTGTCGTCATCATCCGTTTTTACCGATACAACTATGTGTGCTGACACTTCTGCACCATCACCATCGCATCATCTTCGTGTTTCTGATTTTTCGGTGCGCACACAAGACCCGATCGCAGAATCCAAGCGGGTTATTGCGCTATCTCAGCAATTGCGGCAGCGGCGGGCTCGCGTTTGCCTTGAGCAACGACATATAGTCATCGGCAGCAATGATGAACAATCGGATGAGGAAGATTGTATATCACCCGCCGCGCATGTTGTTTCATCGTTAGTGTCAGCACCGATAACCTTTGGCGGCGTGCGGTGCATGCCACGTTGCGCTGCAGCCCTTGGCGGTGTGCTGCCCATACAGCGCTGAGCTGCTACCTTTGGCGGCGTGCTGCGCTGGTAGCGCTAAGCTGCAGCCCTTGGCGGTGTGCTGCTCATGCAGCGCTGAGCTGCTACCTTTGGCAGCGTGCTGCGCATGCAACGCTGCGCTGCAGCCCTCGGTGGCGCACTGCCCCAACAGCGCAGAGCTGCAGCCCTTGGCGAAAGCGTGCTGCCCCATCAGCAGCGCTGGGAAGGCCTTGCGGCCCACGGCGCAAACGCGCTGCCCTACCCGCAGCGCTGACCTGCAGCCCACGGCGCAAGCGCGCTGTCCCACCAGTAGTGCAGAGCTGCAACCCACGGCGCAAGCATGTAGCCCTGGTAGCGCAGAGCTGCAGCCCTTGGCGGCTTGCTGCCCATGCAGCGCTGAGCTGCAGCCCTCGGCGATGTGCTGTCTCGTCAGCGCTGAGCTGCAGCCCTTGGTGGCTCGCTGCCCCAAAAGCGCTGAGCTGCAGCCCACAGCGGCGTGCTGCCTCGCTGCCCCGCCGACAGCTCGCGCATACCTTATTGCTCCTGCGGCTCGTGCAGGCCTTGCTGCTTCGGCAGCTCGCGCAGACAGCACTGAACTGCAACCTTTGGCGGCGTGCGGTGCATGTCACGTTGCGCTGCAGCCCTTGGCGGTGTGCTGCTCATGCAGCGCTGAGCCGCTACCTTTGGCGGCGTGCTGCGCATGCAACGCTGCGTTGCAGCCCTCGGTCGGTGGCGCACTGCCCCAACAGCGCAGAGCTGCAGCCTTTGGCGAAAGCGTGTTGCCCCGTCAGCAGCGCTGGGAAAGCCCCTGCAGCTCGCGTGGACCTCGCTTTCCCGGCAGCTCGTGCAGCCCTCGCTGCCCCGGCAGCTCGCGCAGACCTCGCTGCCCCAGCAACTCGCAGCAACCTCGCTGTCCCGGCAGTCCGAGCGGACTTCGCTGCACAAGCAGCTCGCGCACACCTCGCTGCGTCAACAGCTCGCGCAGACCTCGCAGCTCCTGCGGCTCGTGCAGACCTTGCTGCCCCGGCAGCTTGCGCAGACAGCACTGAGCTGCCATCTTTGGCGGTGTGCGGTGCATGCCACGTTGCGCTGCAGCCCTTGGCGGTGTGCTGCCCATACAGCGCTGAGCTGCTACCTATGGCGGCGTGCTGCGCTGGTAGGGCTAAGCTGCAACCCTTGGCGGTGTGCTGCCCATACAGCGCTGAGCTGCTACCTATGGCGGCGTGCTGCGCTGGTAGCGCTGCGCTGCAGCCCTTGGCGGTGTGCTGCTCATGCAGCGCTGAGCCGCTACCTTTGGCGGCGTGCTGCGCATGCAACGCTGCGCTGCAGCCCTCGGTTGGGCACTGCCCCAACAGCGCAGAGCTGCAGCCTTTGGCGAAAGCGTGCTGCCCCATCAGCAGCGCTGGGAAGGCCTTGCGGCCCACGGCGCAAACGCGCTGCCCTACCCGCAGCGCTGAGCTGCAGCCCACGGCGCAAGCGCGCTGTCCCACCAGTAGTGCAGAGCTGCAACCCACGGCGCAAGCATGTAGCCCTGGTAGCGCAGAGCTGCAGCCCTTGGCGGCTTGCTGCCCATGCAGCGCTGAGCTGCAGCCCTCGGCGATGTGCTGTCCCGTCAGCGCTCAGCTGCAGTCCTTGGTGGCTCGCTGCCCCAAAAGCGCTGAGTTGCAGCCCACAGCGGCGTGCTGCCTCGCTGCCCCGCCGACAGCTCGCGCATACCTTATTGCTCCTGCGGCTCGTGCAGACCTTGCTGCCCCGGCAGCTCGCGCAGACAGCACTGAACTGCTACCTTTGGCGGCGTGCGGTGCATGCCACGTTGCGCTGCAGCCCTTGGCGGTGTGCTGCTCATGCAGCGCTGAGCTGCTACCTTTGGCGGCGTGCTGCGCATGCAACGCTGCGTTGCAGCCCTCGGTCGGTGGCGCACTGCCCCAACAGCGCAGAGCTGCAGCCCTTGGCGAAAGCGTGCTGCCCCATCAGCAGCGCTGGGAAGGCCTTGCGGCCCACGGCGCAAACGCGCTGCCCTACCCGCAGCGCTGACCTGCAGCCCACGGCGCAAGCGCGCTGTCCCACCAGCAGTGCAGAGCTGCAACCCACGGCGCAAGCATGTAGCCCTGGTAGCGCAGAGCTGCAGCCCTTGGCGGCTTGCTGCCCATGCAGCGCTGAGCTGCAGCCCTCGGCGATGTGCTGTCTCGTCAGCGCTGAGCTGCAGCCCTTGGTGGCTCGCTGCCCCAAAAGCGCTGAGCTGCAGCCCACAGCGGCGTGCTGCCTCGCTGCCCCGCCGACAGCTCGCGCATACCTTATTGCTCCTGCGGCTCGTGCAGACCTTGCTGCCCCGGCAGCTCGCGCAGACAGCACTGAACTGCTACCTTTGGCGGCGTGCGGTGCATGCCACGTTGCGCTGCAGCCCTTGGCGGTGTGCTGCTCATGCAGCGCTGAGCTGCTACCTTTGGCGGCGTGCTGCGCATGCAACGCTGCGTTGCAGCCCTCGGTCGGTGGCGCACTGCCCCAACAGCGCAGAGCTGCAGCCCTTGGCGAAAGCGTGCTGCCCCATCAGCAGCGCTGGGAAGGCCTTGCGGCCCACGGCGCAAACGCGCTGCCCTACCCGCAGCGCTGAGCTGCAGCCCACGGCGCAAGCGCGCTGTCCCACCAGCAGTGCAGAGCTGCAACCCACGGCGCAAGCATGTAGCCCTGGTAGCGCAGAGCTGCAGCCCTTGGCAGCTTGCTGCCCATGCAGCGCTGAGCTGCAGCCCTCGGCGATGTGCTGTCTCGTCAGCGCTGAGCTGCAGTCCTTGGTGGCTCGCTGCCCCAAAAGCGCTGAGCTGCAGCCCACAGCGGCGTGCTGCCTCGCTGCCCCGCCGACAGCTCGCGCATACCTTATTGCTCCTGCGGCTCGTGCAGACCTTGCTGCCCCGGCAGCTCGCGCAGACAGCACTACTGAGCTGCAACCTTTGGCGGCGTGCGGTGCATGCCACGTTGCGCTGCAGCCCTTGGCGGTGTGCTGCTCATGCAGCGCTGAGCCGCTACCTTTGGCGGCGTGCTGCGCATGCAACGCTGCGTTGCAGCCCTCGGTGGCGCACTGCCCCAACAGCGCAGAGCTGCAGCCTTTGGCGAAAGCGTGTTGCCCCGTCAGCAGCGCTGGGAAAGCCCCTGCAGCTCGCGTGGACCTCGCTTTCCCGGCAGCCCGTGCAGCCCTCGCTGCCCCGGCAGCTCGCGCAGACCTCGCTGCCCCGGCAGCTCGCGCAGACCTTGCTGCCTTAGCAACTCGCAGCAACCTCGCTGTCCCGGCAGTCCGAGCGGACTTCGCTGCACAAGCAGCTCGCGCACACCTCGCTGCGTCAACAGCTCGCGCAGACCTCGCAGCTCCTGCGGCTCGTGCAGACCTTGCTGCCCCGGCAGCTTGCGCAGACAGCACTGAGCTGCCACCTTTGGCGGTGTGCGGTGCATGCCACGTTGCGCTGCAGCCCTTGGCGGTGTGCTGCCCATACAGCGCTGAGCTGCTACCTTTGGCGGCGTGCTGCGCTGGTAGCGCTAAGCTGCAGCCCTTGGCGGTGTGCTGCTCATGCAGCGCTGAGCTGCTACCTTTGGCAGCGTGCTGCGCATGCAACGCTGCGCTGCAGCCCTCGGTGGCGCACTGCCCCAACAGCGCAGAGCTGCAGCCCTTGGCGAAAGCGTGCTGCCCCATCAGCAGCGCTGGGAAGGCCTTGCGGCCCACGGCGCAAACGCGCTGCCCTACCCGCAGCGCTGACCTGCAGCCCACGGCGCAAGCGCGCTATCCCACCAGCAGTGCAGAGCTGCAACCCACGGCGCAAGCATGTTGTAGCCCTGGTAGCGCAGAGCTGCAGCCCTTGGCGGCTTGCTGCCCATGCAGCGCTGAGCTGCAGCCCTCGGCGATGTGCTGTCTCGTCAGCGCTGAGCTGCAGTCCTTGGTGGCTCGCTGCCCCAAAAGCGCCGAGCTGCAGCCCACAGCGGCGTGCTGCCTCGCTGCCCCGCCGACAGCTCGCGCATACCTTATTGCTGCTCCTGCGGCTCGTGCAGACCTTGCTGCCCCGGCAGCTCGCGCAGACAGCACTGAGCTGCAACCTTTGGCGGCGTGCGGTGCATGCCACGTTGCGCTGCAGCCCTTGGCGGTGTGCTGCTCATGCAGCGCTGAGCTGCTACCTTTGGCGGCGTGCTGCGCATGCAACGCTGCGCTGCAGCCCTCGGTTGCGCACTGCCCCAACAATGCAGAGCTGCAGCCTTTGGCGAAAGCGTGCTGCCCCATCAGCAGCGCTGGGAAGGCCTTGCGGCCCACGGCGCAAACGCGCTGCCCTACCCGCAGCGCTGAGCTGCAGCCCACGGCGCAAGCGCGCTGTCCCACCAGCAGTGCAGAGCTGCAACCCACGGCGCAAGCATGTAGCCCTGGTAGCGCAGAGCTGCAGCCCTTGGCAGCTTGCTGCCCATGCAGCGCTGAGCTGCAGCCCTTGGCGATGTGCTGTCCCGCCAGCGCTGAGTTGCGGCCCTTGGTGGCTCGCAGCCCCAAAAGCGCTGAGCTGCAGCCCACAGCGGCGTGCTGCCTCGCTGCCCCGCCGACAGCTCGCGCATACCTTGTTGCTCCTGC
>LGRX02003219.1:0-22531 GCA_001247695.2 Cymbomonas tetramitiformis
CCATTGAATACCTCGGACTTGGGTAGGGCCTCGGGCGTCTCCATAGAGGAGTTGCAGAATTAGAGCCACCTTTGAATTTGAGCACCCGCCACCCGGCAACGGCTAGTGCCCCATGACTCCTGCAACTGCAAATAATATGCGTATCATTAGGGCAAAGTAAAAGTATGTTGTAGTCCGTTTACAGACGAAATTAGCCCCCCAACGCCCCGTGAATGTGACCCGATGTGAAATATCATTTCTCGATGCCTAGTAATAACTTCTAGATACTTCTCACAACTTGTAATAACTTCACCGTATCATTTGCATATCTCACGCGCCCACGAGACATGCATTTTCTGTTTTGCAGTCAGCTTACAGACGAAATTAGCTCCCCAACGCCCCGCGAATGTGACCCGATGTGAAATATCACTTCTCGATGCCTAATAATAACTTGTAGATACTTCTCACAACTTGTAATAACTTCACCGTATCATTTGCATATCTCACGCGCCCACGAGACATGCATTTTTTGTTTTGCAGTCAGTTTACAGACGAAATTAGCTCCCCAACGCCCCGCGAATGTGACCCGATGTGAAATATCACTTCTCGATGCCTAGTAATAACTTCTAGATACTTCTCACAACTTCTAATAACTTCCCCGTATCATTTGCACATCTCACGCGCCCGCAAGATATGCAATTTATGCTTTGCAGCCATTTTACAGACGAAATTAGCTCCCCAGCACCCCGTGAATATGTCCCGATGTGAAATTTTGCTTCTCATTGCCTACGGATGACTTCTAGATACTTCTCACAACTTCTAATAACTTCCCCGTATCATTTGCATATCTCACGCGCCCGCAAGATATGCAATGTATGTACGGCAGCCCGTCCGCGACCTGTAAGCAGCCCTGTGGCCACTACAATTATCAAAAATATAAAATATTGCCTCTAGATGATTTCTTTTAACCACTAAGTACTTCTTGAAACTTCTTGCGACTTCTAAATGTCATTTTCATCGATTATGCAATCCGGGCCCACCTAGCCGTGCTACATGCCCTATCTCAATCTGAAAACATATTTACATATCTGAATCACACATTTCCAGTTCGAAGAAGGGTCACTGTCATCGGACGTCCGAACGCCATTTTCGGCCATCTTCGAAGAACGAAACTTCGGATCGTACGATCGCGTGGCGTTCTTTGGCTTCTTCGAACCCCGGAGCTCATATATATATATATATATATATATATATATATATATAGGTACAAAAACGTACGGTGGGAAAACTACTCTCTCTCTCCCTCGCACCCACCACCCCGTGCCTGATCATCCATCATCATTATCCTCATCATGTGAAGAGTGAGAGACCGGCAAATGATTGCTTGGGGGTTTGAGCGGGGTTTCAGAACGGGCGGAGAGTGATGGGGGGACGATAATTCATGGAGACACAGACTTCCAACCCCCGTATATATTTACTGTTATTTCACTGTCTCTGTCAATAATCTCCAATCCCAAATCCCCAATCATCCATCATGTGAAGAGTGAAGAGTGAGAGACAGAGAGAGGTTATGGTTTGTGTCTCCTCCCCTCCCTCCCTCGCCTCCCCCTCCCCTCCTCCCCACCTCCCCTCCCTTCCCTCTCCCCCTCATCCCTTATAATATATAATACACAATAACTTATACCAAGCAGTTCTCTATCATACTCTGATGACACGATGGGTTATAACAGGATGGGCTTTCTGCATTGTGGTGGAGCATACAGTACCGATTATAACACCACGCCGTGTCACGGCGGCTTCTCTTTCCTAAACCAATAGGAAACAGAATAGAAGGCCTCACTTTTATATACTGCCTCGCTCGTTTGGTGATTTCGGGGTATGCTTTTGAAATGCCATTTTGAATTTATAGATGGTCTACCGTTTCTGCCTCGGGTTACCATATGGTAAATATGGTATTCTATCCTAAACCAATAGAACCACGAATAGAAGGCTTCACCTTAACACTGTAAAATATCATTTTTACGATCGGGATTTTTTAAAGAGGGGGAATCTCCGATTTCATCTCCTATTTTTTCCCCAATATATGCACTAGTTGATTTTCTTGTGTGTGTGTGTGTGTGTGTGCTTATCCTTGCGACTCCTTTGGCACCCCGTAGCCACAGAAGACTGCACTATGTACCTACGCCGGGGATCAAAGGATTCAGCACACACTTCGGGACACTTGTGTGTGCGTGTGTGCGTGTGTATGCAACACTATAGTTGATTTTCTTTCGGCATAGATCTGCATAGAAGTTGCATAGATTGTTTTATCAGTGTACCGTTGAAACTTGCAATGAATGACTAGGTATGCATATGTACCGTGCCAGGGGTCGGTGGTACATCTAAGCCGTACGATTAGCAGATTGTACTTCTGCCCAGTGGGGCAGCTCAATGGAAATGGGTACTGAACGGGACCCCAGAACCATTGACTGCGTACTTTGGAGAGCGCGCGCATAGGACCGAATAATGCTGGCAGCAGATTATTGTCATGCCTTCTGGAGCGCTACGCCGCTGGGAGCGTAAGAGGGGTGGCGGATGGTTTCTGGAAGACGCCACTCGCGAGCGAAAGAGCCAGTAGCGCCATTCTCATTGCCTATCAGCAATGTTCGTATGTATTCGACTGAGACTGACGAGTATCGCGGAACTCCATACGCCGGTCGTCCGAAGAAATCGACGCCTACGAACAGTAACGATTCGGGTGCAGGTGCTGTCGCCTGTAGTAAGGAGAAGCTGTCAGATTCCGATGACGCCGATGACACGGGTACTACTGACATCAAGAATGGCACTGACAATGCCAGTCCGAAATGGGAGTATGACACGGAGCTCCGAGGATTGATAGCGGGGAGCAGGGTTCCGTGACTTCCCGGGGCTGACCCCCCAGCGCCAAAATCCAAGTCCTAGGGGGGGGGCGCTCACCCCCCAAGGGTAGAATGCAAGTCCTAGGGGCGGGTTCTGAGCACAGCCCCTTGCCTCAGAATAACTCTAGTGTTCAACGAAAAAGTCGGGAACGATGTTCAAAAATTCGCGCCTGCGGCGCATAATAATATAACATGTGAGGCGATAGCGCGGGGCACTCCCACCCCCACCATCCTTGCGTGACTAGTCCGCGCCCGTGATGGTGGTATCGTGGGACACTCCCGCCCGCCCCACGTGCGCGATGGTGGTATCGTGGGACAATCCCGCCCGCCCCACGCGCGCGATGGTGGTATCGTGGGACACTCCCGCCCGCCCCACGCGCGCGATGGTGGTCTCGTGGGGCACTCCTGCCCGCCCCGCGAGCGTGATGGGGGTATCGTAGGGCACTCCCGTCCCCCGCGAGCGTGATGGTGGTATCACAGGGCACGTATCGTGGGGCACTCCCACCCGACCCGCGCGCGTTATGGTGGTATCGTGGGGCACTCCCGCTCGCCCCGCGCGCGTTATGGTGGTACCGTGGGGCACTCCCGCCCGCCCCGCAGTGTGCGCGAGTGCAAGTTCTAGGGGGGGGGTGCTGACCCCCCAACGGCAAAAAGCAACTCCTAGGGGGGGGGTGCTAACCCCCCAAAGGCAAAATGCAAGTTCTAGGGGGGGGGTATTTCTAGAACCCCTGCTGCTGCCCCCCGCTATCAATCCTCGGAAGCTCACGCCCGTCGATTGTGACTCTGAGGATGACGTCAGCGAGTTCGATGACCTGGTAGCTGACGATCCTGAGGAACAGGCTGAAGCTCGGAGGCTGAAGAGACAGTGATGACAAAGCAGAATTGGCTCCTCGGAGAAAAAGAGCAAGAGGCAACTAGATAAGCTAGAGGGCAATTAATGTGCTGATTCCCTGATTATGATTTGTATACGTGGCAGAGTATGATTGATGCTAGCCGAAACATGACATATCCATCGGATATTTGGGAGGCGCGCCCTGAAAGTATAAGACATTAATTGAAGCCCAGTGGAGGCTGTTCTAGGTTGAAGTAATTATTTGGAAGAGCTTTGTCTCACCCTGTTAAAATACTGGCAATTTTTCCTGACATAAAGATACTGCAATTGTCCGTTTGTGGCCTTGTTCATGTACACTACTACAGGTTCGTACTATGTAATTGATCGACCACTTCCTGCAATAGGTATCCGTACTAACGAAGTTTTGCTGATGTTGAATAACGCCATAAAATGCTACAATAAGTGTTAGGATTGTTTTTGGCCATGAGAATACGTGTTGTTCAACTTTGGGTATGTTGTACATCTTAGATCGGTGGATTCGAGTACTAAACTACTGTCCATTTTTTCTCGACAAGAAACAACATACTTTAGCAGTAGAGCAATCTTATTGCTTAATAAGCTTGCTTATTAAGCAATATATGCTTTATTAAGCAATATATGCTTTATTAAGCAATCTTATTGCTTAATAAGATATAATAATTATTATTATAAATGATAATATAGTTTATAAAACTATAAATATTATCGTTTTATATACGATAAATCGATATGATTTTATCGTATCGATACACGGACAAATCAGAACAAAGTGTGGACAGGTCGCGTCGAAATTTTGAATTCGACTAGATAACTCAATCTCTGTTAGTGTCCCCATTGGGCCCAAAGAAAGTAAGGTGCACATCCACATGGTCCCAAACCATTAGGAACCGGAGGGCTGCCAAATTCATTTGAAGATGAACCATTCGGTGTGGGCCTTCATGCATGTCACAAACACATAGTGCCGTATGGTGGGCAGTATCATTCATTGCTCTGCCTTGACCTCTAGTCCTCATCTTCAAAGTTTGTTCTGCACACATTCTGTATCCGAGCAAAGTCACCCTGCATATTCATATGGCATGGTTCTTTATTCAATCGCATGCACATTCCTCACAATTCACATAAGATCCATCGTTGGACGAGAGCATTCATGTGTCATCGGGATTAAACAGAATTTTCACAAATTTCTAAGCAGTTTTCCAGTCACAACTCCCAGGACCCCGCATTGTCCTTAGGTCATTAAATAGGTGAGGGATCCACCTCTATCCTCTTTGGAGCAGTCACTGAAACATCACCCACAATGCAAATTGGAAACACGCCACTAAACTCCAGGCCATGTCTCCTTCAGATTGCTGAAGGCGAGTAGAGCTCACTAGGAACTGAGTCCACTCTTAAACTGAAAAATGCTGAGTTATCATGCCAACCCAAGCATTTGCTTTGTTTCATGCAATTCTGCTTTTGCCTCACCCATGGTGACCGTCATGTCATCTACTTTCTTCAGCACATTCATAATTGCAATGTCCCACCTCTCCCCATTCTCTAAATAGCCCTTTGATGCCTCAGCATGTTCCGAGTTATGCTTTTTGGTCATCTGTCCCCTCCCCTTCTGATCTTTCGGATGTCCCTCAGGATTGTCCTTCTCTTTCTTAATGGACTTCCTTTTGTCAATTGCCTTTTCTTTATCCTGCACATTATCCACAAATCAAATCAGTACGATGACATCTCTCTTTCAGCGCTACCACATCTGGTAACGACCTCCACCCTTTCACAGTGTGGGCAATCGAGCTATTATCGCATGCGCCCACAACACAGCGAAGCATGGATGAGAATCGCATCTAAGTAAGCTGCAGCCAATACAAGTTGTCCTCTCTTATGATATCCACACAAGTTCATACACCCCAACCTATCAGGATTTGACAGGCGTCACCACCACTGCAAATGGGTGGCCCCTTGCAGACAAAATACAGCCCTCGCAAGAACATCACACAACAAGGTCTGTCCAACGCAACCACGTCCCTTACACCGCAGATACCAACAGCACGGTGCTACCGCTCACTGTCCTCGCATCTGGATGGCCACCTCACTTACGTCGTGGAGAACACCTCAATACCCAATTCTCCTCACATGCAGCGACCTCCCTCGCCAGATGGATAACAACAGCGTGGCACTCCCACAGCACTATTACCACATGCACTTCCAGAATTCTTCCCGAACACAATATGTGAATCAGCATGCCACCATCTCACAGTACATATGACTGTGAACTCACTTCCACTTTGGCACAGTATGGCAAATTCGATCATAACACTCCCGATGAGTGCCACCCGCGCCCTAGCAAGATATGGCTAGGGCAACCACTGCAATGTTATGTATGAGTATGGCATGCACCCAAGCCAAACAGGAAATTTCATCATGCACCCTGCACCCACAGTGCCATCTTACTTACTGTAAGCAAGCTCGCCATGCTTGGAAATATGTTTCACCCATCACTCTTCCACAGTGCCAATGCATGTCACGTCAGCTGCCTCCCCACAACATGTCTGACATGATGATTGGCCTTCCATGACAAATAACATAAAGCTACGCACCCCCGTGAACTGGCCCCTACACGGCCTTGCACTCCCCCAGAACTACTGCGCATAGCAATGACCACCATCCTCGTGTGAAACAACGCCTGAAACAATCATCGCACGTCGATGCTTCCCTGAACCCAAAATGTTATATGTGACCAAAGCATTAATATCCACAGGTACTGCCCCTGTCATCGCACAATGTAGCCAATACGTATATCACGTTCAAACCACCCTGCGCACTTGGATTCCCCCGCCTTCATACAAGATGGTGAAAGGAGCAGTCTTGCTCCTCCAGGCTCGAGGATTGGTTCAGCCGCCGCCACAGCACAGCAGCACGATGTGTTCATAAAACACTCAGAGCACTGCAAAACATCACTCAAGCTTCAAGCCTCATAAAAGGGCTACATAGCTGCCAGGCGGGAAAAAAAAATGTTTCGGAATGCAAAGGGCACAAAAGAGGCGCGCAGCTGCCTGTTTGAATACTATGCAGGTGCTTTCTTTCCAAATGCTTTTTTTCACTCCAACAAGTGGAAGAGCACATCACTCTACTCTGCACCACATGTCCTCATACGGGGTTCACAGAACAATTTCGACCCATGTGCTGCACCTTCCAAGAGGGGTAGGCTTTATGTGCTTCTCAAGTGCTTGGGGGGTAAATTTCAAGTTCCTAATCAAGAGAAGATTACCTTGCGTGGACCACGTGGACTCGCTTGTGAGGTTACTGACGCACTTAAGCTATCCTGATCGGGATCCAACTGATTCGAGAATCCAACTGATCGAGAGTTGTCATTCGAGGTCATAGGCGAGGAAGTTGAGGCGACCGACTCCTGAGGACTTGCACTAGGGTCCATATCCGTTTTCTCGGACGCCGCCTCTGAGAACAAACCACCCAACACGTCTCACCGACAATCCTTGGAGAAGGTTTCCTTGGAAGGCGCAGATGGCAGCGAGGAAGAATACAAAAATACAACATGCGCTTTTATGCGATAGTACAAACGCTTATAAAGTTATGCCTCCTGCTTGCACTTTCTGGAAGGAAATTTTTGAAAGCAGACTGATCCTGTCGGAGACTTCCAATGAGAAGATGCAAGCCTGTTACGGGCTCTCAAGGAGTCTTCCACGCCTCAGTAGAGGCATGGGTCTATTGCGACTGCCCATCTGAAGCGGCTTATTCCACTATGCAGTATACGTGAGAAAAAACCTAAGTAAGAGAAAATGAAGTGGTACTGAAACGCATGGAGTGTCTATGCCAGTGCATCATATCACCCAGGGAAACAGCCGAAAAGTCCTCCGTGGGAAGGTTACACTTGACCTCCTTCGGTGGGGTGACACGCCCTAAAATAATAGAACCGGCAATCCAATCTAGTTGTTCCTTGAGCCTTTAGAAACAAACCCCATGCTCCTCTAGGTCGCGCATGCGCTTCAACAGAAAAAGCACTAGCACGAACGAGGTTTGCATGGAACGCGGAGAAGCGGATCTATGTAAGCAGTTTTAACCATTTTCTGAAAGCTACTACAAGCAGACGATATGGAATAGTTGGGGAGTTGGTCAGCTGTGGCTGCTCGCCTATTGTGGAAAGCATGCTAAAACGGTCCACTGGGGGGGAAACTTTAAGTCAAAAAACACGAAAGATGCAGATGGTGAACGCAAACACGCACGCTCTATGATTGAGCCAAGGATACTGACCCAAGCCAGTCCTAGCACGATGCACCGATCCTTCTGTCTCTTCTTAAATGCTAGACCAAGAATCATGCTATGCGGATACTGCGACTTTGCCACACGCATAGGGGGGCATAATGTGAACCACACTCGCCGCATACTAGCATACGCATCTAGCATACTCATCAACGGGCACGCATAGGGCGGCAGTGAACATGCACGTACACCATACATCGCATAGTTCCCCGATGCAGGACGGGACATACCAATTTCACTGTTGCAAAGATCAGTTAGATCTTGTTGACTGCCTGTTCTGCTCGGAGAGACCTCGCTATCGTGATCTGATGATGTGTCATCTCCATTGTCTTCATCTTCATCGTCCTCGTCAGGAGCCACCATCTTGTCAAGGAGCACAGCAATCACCACGTTGACCAGCATGATGTTCGAAATGAGGATGTACGACACGAAGTAAATCGCTGCAACTGTGAAAGTAGGGCGTCGACAATCACCTTTAGCTTAAAATCATATTGACCCTAACATCCTGTGATTCGTTCGTGGTGGAAGCTTAGCAGCGCGAAATCTATCAGAGAAAGCTCGAAGGATAGCCCAGGGTGCTGCACTGCCACTACTACTAAGCCTCGTGCACACGCCGGGCCACCCTTCGAGAATAGAGCGAGGAAGAACGAAGTTGTGTAAAGGGAGGCGATCGCATCAATGGGACTCACTTGGATATTCGTCTATGATCGGTCTCGCGATTGCAGTTGCCCAACTGTCACCAGTCATCACCTACAGGCAAAGACCCACACAATCAGCTCCAGATCGGCTTCGGCAAAGGGGAGGGGACAATGCTGGGAGTCGCAAGGACGACGCAAGAGGGGCTACAACTTTAACGCCAGCTTTAGAGCTCCATAGCAGTTGCGACAAACTTGTCGTCAAAAGCACACAACATAAATACAGTTACTAAACAGGAAACGTGAGAAATGTTGATTAAACCGGACCGCGTGGTAGAAGGACAGCTAAATCATTCTCACCTGAAACATGGTGAGCATCGCCGAGGCGAAATTTCGAAAATAGTATGGCTCGATCTCAACGAAAAACTCTACTCCAAGAATGGAATAGATAGCGTTCACCAGGATCACAATAGAGAAAGCGTTTGTGCAACCGGGGATCGCGCTTTCCAATGCCTGAAGAGTTTACACAGGAAGCCAGGTCACTTTCAGCAGCACCCGGCTGAAGTCCCCCGAAGTCGACGGGGACCACTGTGTAGCTACGAAGTTATGGTCACACCGATAGAGAAAACTGCTGTCGACAGGGTGTCAGACAGGTATTTAGCAAAACATAGAGGCCAAACAAAGTGTGAAGACACCGAGCGTTGAGAACTGGGCAACAGACGAAGGAGCCGCGTACCTTGATAATCCGTCGCAAAGATTCAAGCCGTTTGAACAGCCGAAACACACGGAATGCGCGCATGAGGCGCAGGGTGGAAATTCCAGGGAGCCCCTCCAGGCTGAGAGACATTAAGGAGATGAACACCACGATAAAATCAAACAAATTCCATCCAGAAGACCAGAACGGCCAACACCAGTGCGCATACATGTTGAGGCCTAACTCTATTGTAAAGATGAAAGTAAATGCCAGCTCGAAGCCTTTAAAGATGGTGGCTGCAGTCCCTGTCGCAGTTGGCACCTGCATGTTCCCAAGGGCCCATACCCGTAACGGCATTAATATGCGGACAAACCCCGAGACACCCAGTTGATGTGAACCGCTCAAGACCCGCAAACTTCGTGCGGGCTTCTTCGTCGAGGTATAAAATAGAAAAGCATGCTTTCGCTCAAAACAAAAGATGTCGCAAAGGCGTACCTGTGCTTCCGCGGCGTTGACAACAAAGTTGATTAATATCAAAACGGCCACGATCACTTGTATGCCTGGGCTATTATACCAAGCATGAACATAGGGCTGATATTCTAGGTATCCCGGTCTCTTTTTCTCTAGCTCGTCTGCGCTGATTTTCGTAGAGAACATGGAAGCGCGGACGCGCTTCTTTCCATTCCCAGCCCTCCTCTCCTTGTTGGAAGAACTGTGCAGCTCGGTTTTTGCCCCATCAGGTACGTCGTGCTTCTTGGAGGAGCTGCTGTGAAAATTCTTGGAACCGGACGGTGTCAACGACTTCCCGTCAGCTAGCGCTGCAGCCTTTTCTTTCTCGGCCGCTCGCGCCTTCGCGGCCGCAACAGCGGCAGCCATGCCTCACTTCACGGTCAAAGAACGTTTCCTTTCATCCGTTGGCGATTGTACGATATTTTTGCCGTCCGAGTGACGTGTTCCTGTTTTCTGTATCCGACCACGGTCAATAGGCTTACTGCGGGAGGGCCAGAGGCTCCCCTGTAGCCGAAAGGGTTACCCGAATAGCAGTGCACAGCAGCCAACCTTCTCGTGAAACAGCAGCTCTTGGACACAAAGGTTGAGATAAAATCAAACTTTAACACCAGGCCGATGGTCAAACCACGTCGACGTCTTCACTTGGATTGCACAGCTTCCGCCAAAACCGCGGGAACAAATCATGTTCAACTGGTTTGAGAACACCAACAGTAACGCTCGGTGTGCACATTTGCCTTCAGTCCATACCCGCCGACTGAGGCAACACACCTCCACAGGTCACGTAAGTACCTTCGGTCAGGCTAAGAAACCGAGCCCCAGCGAAATAGAGTCCGGGATAAGACAAGCGTTGGGCGAAATAGAGGGTGTGAATACTTTTTTCGGAAGTCGCCGCAGGCAAGACTACAAAACGAAGGTCCAATGTCAAGAAGCAAGTGACATATCTTTACAACCCGCCGTAAAATAAAAACCTGGAAAGAAAACTCTTGGAGGGTTATCTCGGAAGCTACATGCTGTGAAAAAGGCGGCAAACGGGGGAAGCAAACAGTAGATATGCGCGCTTTCAGCATACTAAATGCTTGAAATACTTCAAAAACATGTGAAGGGAGTACGTATTCGCAGCGAAAAGCTACGAGATACGTTGAGTACAGAAAGGGTGCAGAGTCTCAAATATGGTCGGCTGAAGAGTGGCCCGGAAACTCTGCTGCGACACACACACACGCATATGTATGTATGTATGTATGTATGTATGTATAGGTATGTATGTACAAACACAGGCAGGCATATGTACGAAAACACACACAAATACAAATGTTGCAACATATATGTGTATGATAAATAGACTGCTATTTGTAAGAACACGCGCCAACAAAAGGCAAGAGTTTGAAGTACCAACAACGAGGTGGGTGGGAAGAATGATTTGAAGGGGTAAACCAGACATTTGCCAACATGCACACACAACAGTTATTGCAGCTATACTATCATCAGGATTCAAGCAAAACGGCATGACCAAAGTGGGACAGCTGACACGCCATGGATGATAGGTCTGCTCCGAGCTTATGGCATGCTCAACGCAAAACCCTGTCGGTCGAGTCACCCGTATCGTTATGGGGGCGTCCCAACTGATACAAAAAGAAGAAATTCACATAAAATCGCAGAAAATCAGTAGTAGCGAGTCGGTGGCAGGTATGGGAATGCTAGCTAAGTTTAGTCTAGGTGTGGGAGGCTAGTTAAGTCTGCTTGAAGCAAGGCTAGAAACCACGGATGTAGACTCTGAAAGGACATCTCATGGCAGCCACCGGCAAAAGTAAAAGTCATGGGCGCGTGAGAAAGTAAATATTTTCAGTGTTGCGATCGCTGAAGCTTCAGAACAACGAAAGGTGGGTTCCAGTGTTGAACCAAAAAGTGTTTTTCAAGCGCGGTGGGCAGAGGTGCCGCCTAGTGTAGTAAGGGTCGCCCAAACTCCGAGGTCTTAGCCAAAGTAACAGTTTGAATTCCAAACTACAGGGAACCATGTATGCTTGCTGTTGTGATGAGGCGTGTGCACACCATTTGACAAAAAAAAGTATTTTCCTGTGAAGCTACAAAGGCCAGGTTGATCGAGTTAAGTCCAACGATACCATATCGAGTAAATTTTGAGGAGCACAGCCGTGTTTTTCACCTCATGCAAACGTATTTTTGTCCTCTGAGCTAGGCATGAAGCACAGCAAGATCCTGAGAATGGCAGTGGAAAACATATGAGAGCTTTTTTTTTGGGTTTCAACTCGCCAACAACGGAGAGGACGCACGGCAAACACCAAAGGTGACACACGACAGTACTTGTAACGAACGAGCACGATTACTTGTATAACCGAGCAGTACAAGCCGAGCGATGAGACGCACAAGACAACGACAAGCACAGACTTGCACAGATTCAATTGCAGAGCTTTGGGCGCGACTCAGACTGTCGCTGTCGATGTCGCTGTCGCTGTCGTGTCACATGACATGACAGTCTGACAGAAACACAAACAGTCGAGTCTCGAGTGCAAATGGAAACGCAGTGTCAGTGTGTCACCTCCAGGTAGATATCAATCGCAATCGTACAGGTCACCAAGTGGCATAAAATACTGGTAAAAGGGAGAAATTTTCGGGGGAGAAGGGGAGAAGGGGAGAAGGGGAGAAAAGGGGGAGAAAAGGGGGAGAAAAAGGGGAAAAAGGTAGAAAAAGGGGAGAAAAAGGGGGAAAAGGGGAGAAAAAGGGGAGAAAAAGGGAGAAAAAGGGGGGTGGGGGGGGAGGAAAGAGGGGAAGAAAAGGGGGAAAGGGGGAGAAAAAGGGGGGGAAAGGGAGAAAAAGGGGAAAAAAGGGGAGAAAGGAGAAGGGGAGAGGAGGAAGGGGGGGAAGGGGGGGAGAAAGGGGAGAAAGGGGGAGAGAAGGGGGGAGAAGGGAGAATAAAAGGGGAGAAAGGGGGGGGGTGGGGGGTGGGGGGGGTGGGCAAGGGGAGGGGAGAAAGGGGGGAGAAAGGGGGAGATGGGGGTGGGGGGTGGGGAGGGGAAAATGGGGAAAAGGGGGGGAACGAAAGGGGAGAAAAAGGAGAAAAAAGGGAGAAAAAAGGGGAGAAAAACGGGAGGAAAAAGGGAGGAAAAAGGGGAGGAAAGGTGGAGAAAGGGGAGAGAAAGAGGGGATAAGGGGGGTGGGATGGGGCGTCGATCCGTCATCCGGTATTTTCGCATCGCAATTACATATGTTGTAGGTTTGCATCGACTTGACATCAAAGGCGCGATATATCGAAAATGCCAACAATATTTGTAGCGTGACATAGTTTTAGCAGAGACAAGGCATTTCCCCAAAAATCCTTATCCTTATACTTTCGGACATATTGAAAACTGGTGCACAAATAGGTCTTTCATAGACGAACGTTTTGATTTATTATTTGTTATCATAAGCGCAATATAACGAAATGGCCAACAATATTTGTAGCGTGACATAGTTTTAGCGGAGACAAGGCATTTCCCCAAAAATCCGAAATACTTATCCTTTAGGATTGAAAACTGGTGCAAAAATAGGTCTTTCATAGACGAAGGTTTTGATATATCATTTGTTATCACAGGCGCGATATATCGAAAATGTCAACAATATTTGTAACGTGACATAGTTTTAGCGGAGACAAGGCATTTCCCCCAAAATCCGAAATACGTATCCTTTCGGATTGAAAACCGCTTGACAAAATAGGTCTTTCATAGACGAACGTTTTGATATATCATTTGTTATCACAGGCGCAATGTATCGAAAATGCCAACAATATTTGCGACGTGACATAGTTTTAGTTGAGACAAGGCATTTCCCCCAAAAATCCGAAATACGTATCCTTTCGTATTGAAAACTGGTGCACAAATAGGTCTTTCATAGACGGACGTTACTTTTGATATATAATTTGTTATCACAGGCGTAATATTTCGAAAATGCCAACAATATTTGCAACGTGACATAGTTTTAGTAGAGACAAGGCATTTCCCCCAAAAATCCGAAATACTTATCGTTTCGGATTGAAAACTGGTGCACAAATAGGTCTTTCATAGACGAACGTTTTGATATATCGTTTGTTATTATAGGCGTAATATTTCAAAACTGCCAACAATATTTGTAACGTGACATAGTTTTAGGAGAGACAAGGCCACCCCCCAATTTGACATACTTATCCTTCCGGGTTGAAAACTGGTGCACACACAGGTCTTTCATAGACGGACGTTTCGGTATATCATTTGTTATCATAGGCGCGATATATAAAAAATGTCGACAATATTTGTAACGTGACATAGTTTTAGCAAAGACAAGGTATTTAAAAAAAAAATCAGAAATACGTATCCTTTCTGGGTGCTTGGTGTACTAATAGGGCTTTCGCATACGAACATTTTGATATATCACTTGTTATTATAGGCGCAATATATCGAATATTATATCGATATTCAGGGTTTATATGGTTTTCATTTGATATGCTCTGATTATGATTTGTCTGATTGACAACCTTGTTCTTTAGTCTCTCGGAAATTCTCTCGAAACTAAAAATTAGACATTCATAAAGCCACGACATTACTTAGGTAGTGTGCATGTTTTGCCAAGTCATGATAGCAATCGGATACCATTAGCTCATGTTGAGCGAGAGATAACATCCTAGGAAGAAGGCAACTCATTTGTTGAGTTGTTCTATGCATTGCCGCCTTAGGCACCACGATTTACATCCAACCCTCCCCGGTGGCAATTTCCCATTGTTTTCCAATTTCAATTGCTTGTGCACCCCACAGCTGCACTCGACTCCTTTTCGTGTGGCATGGCGCGATGCATTCCTTGGGTTTAGGTGAAGGGCTGGAGCATCTGACGGTATCTGACGCATATTACTTTCATTCTCATCAGATATGACGGCAACCTGTATTCCCGTTCCAATACCGACTCCCTCACCATGGGTTCAATTATAACATGGGAATATATCGCATTTCCAAATCTATGACACACACGACCTGCATCCTGACGGCCTAAGGCTCTAGACTACCTCTCACTCAGCTTTCCTCACCACCAACTCCCTATGGGCGCGGTCACCCGCCCTCTCAGCGGCATTGCCGTAGCCACATGTAAACAATCCCCAAAAACTATCCCCTCACCCCTCCCCACCTCACAGGAGGGTTTCTAGGGGCCGTGCACCTCACTTATGCATATGTGGGGGGTCACCAAACTTGAAGCATGCTGGCTATTTATGGGCTTACTTGAGAGCTCGCTTCATGCTGCATGGTAAATGCGCCTTTTGCATGTTGTTCTTGAGCTTGGGAAATTCGCTCTTCAATATGTGGAGGGTATCCTCCCAAACTCCGTCTTGGAAGGGACTGTGATCGCCGTCGCGATTCTGCTAACCGCAGGCCCTGGCGCCATGATGCATGCCTGCAGGCCCTGGCGCCATGTTGCATGTTTGCAGGCCTTGGCGCCATGATGCATACCTGCAGGCTTTGGCGCAGTGATGCACGCCTGCAGGCCCTGGCGCCGTGATGCATGCCTGCAGGCCTTGGTGCCATGATGCATGCCTGCAGGCCTTGGCGCCATGATGCATGCCTGCAGGCCCTGGCGCCCTGATGCATGCCTTCAGGCCCTTGGCGCCATGATGCATACCTGCAGGCTTTGGCGCAGTGATGCACGCCTGCAGGCCCTGGCGCCGTGATGCATGCCTGCAGGCCCTTGGCGCCATGATGCATGCCTGCAGGCCTTGGCGCCATGATGCATGCCTGCACGCCTTGGCGCCATGATGCATGCCTGCAGGCCCTGGCGCCATGATGCATGTTTGCAGGCCTTGGCGCCATGATGCATGCCTGCAGGCCCTGGCGCCATGATGCATGCCTGCAGGCCCTGGCGCCATGATGCATGCCTGCAGGCCTTGGCGCCATGATGCATGCCTGCAGGCCTTGGCGCCATGATGCATGCCTGCAGACCTTGGCGCCATGATGCATGCCTGCAGGCCTTGGCGCCATGATGCCTGCCTGCAGGCCCTGGCGCCATGATGCATGTTTACAAGCCTTGGCGCCATGATGCATACCTGCAGGCCCTGGCGCCATGATGCATGCCTGCAGGCCCTGGCGCAATGATGCATGTCTTCAGGCCTTGGCGCCATGATGCATGCCTGCAGGCCCTGGTGCCATGATGCATGCCTGCAGGCCTTGGCGCCATGATGCATGCCTGCAGGCCTTGGCGCCATGATGCATGCCTGCAGGCCCTGGCGCCATGATGCATGCCTGCAGGCCTTGGCGCCGTGATGCATGCCTGCAGGCCTTGGCGCCATGATGCATGCCTGCAGGCCTTGGCGCCATGATGCATGCCTGCAGGCCCTGGCGCCATGATGCATGCCTGCAGGACTTGGCGCCATGATGCATGCCTGCAGGCCCTGGTGCCATGATGCATGTCTGCAGGCCTTTGCGCCTTGATGCATGCCTGCAGGCCTTGGCGCCATGATGCATACCTGCAGACCTTGGCGCCGTGATGCATGCCTGCAGGCCTTGGCGCCATGATGCATGCCTGCAGGCCCTGGCGCCATGATGCATGCCTGCAGGCCATGGCGCCATGATGCATGTTTGCAGGCCTTGGCGCCATGATGCATGCCTGCAGGCCTTGGCGCCATGATGCACGCCTGCAGACCTTGGCGCCATGATGCATGCCTGCGGGTCTTGGCGCATTTATGCATGCATGCAGGCCCTGGTGCCATGATGCACGCCTGCAGGCCTTGGCGCCGTGATGCATGCCTGCAGGCCTTGGCGCCATAATGCACGCCTGCAGGCCTTGGCGCCATGATGCATGCCTGCAGACCTTGGCGCCATGATGCATACCTGCAGGCCCTGGCGCCGTGATGCATGCCTGCAGGCCCTGGCCCCATGATGCATGCCTGCAGGCCCTTGGCGCCATGATGCATGCCTGCAGGCCTTGGCGCCATAATGCATGCCCGCAGGCCTTGGCGCAGTGATTCATGCCTGCAGGCCTTGGCGCCATGATGCATGCCTGCAAGCCTTGGCGCCATGATGCACGCCTGCAGGCCCTTGGCGCCATGATGCATGCCTGCAAGCCCTTGGCGCCATGATGCATGCCTGCAGGCCTTGGCGCCATGATGCATGCCTGCAGGCCCTGGCGCCATGATGCATGCCTGCAGGCCCTGGCGCCATGATGCATGCGCTGCAGGCCCTGGCGCCATGATGCATGCCTGCAGGCCTTGGCGCCATGATGCATGTTTGCAGGCCTTGGCGCCATGATGCATGCCTGCAGGCCTTGGCGCCATGATGCATGCCTGCAGGCCCTGGCGCCATGATGCATGCCTGCAGGACTTGGCGCCATGATGCATGCCTGCAGGCCCTGGTGCCATGATGCATGTCTGCAGGCCTTTGCGCCTTGATGCATGCCTGCAGGCCTTGGCGCCATGATGCATACCTGCAGACCTTGGCGCCGTGATGCATGCCTGCAGGCCTTGGCGCCATGATGCATGCCTGCAGGCCCTGGCGCCATGATGCATGCCTGCAGGCCATGGCGCCATGATGCATGTTTGCAGGCCTTGGCGCCATGATGCATGCCTGCAGGCCTTGGCGCCATGATGCACGCCTGCAGACCTTGGCGCCATGATGCATGCCTGCGGGTCTTGGCGCATTTATGCATGCATGCAGGCCCTGGTGCCATGATGCACGCCTGCAGGCCTTGGCGCCGTGATGCATGCCTGCAGGCCTTGGCGCCATGATGCACGCCTGCAGGCCTTGGCGCCATGATGCATGCCTGCAGACCTTGGCGCCATGATGCATGCCTGCAGGCCTTGGCGCTTGGCGCCATGATGCATGCCTGCAGGCCTTGGCGCCATGATGCATGCCTGCAGGCCCTGGCGCCATGATGCATGCCTGCAGGCCCTGGCGCCATGATGCATGCCTGCAGGCTTGGCGCCATGATGCATGCCTGCAGGCCTTGGCGCCATGATGCATGCCTGCAGGCCCTGGCGCCATGATGCATGCCTGCAGGCCCTGGCGCCATGATGCATGTCTGCAGGCCCTGGCGCCATGATGCATGCCTGCAGGCCCTGGCGCCATGATGCATGCCTGCAGGCCCTGGCGCCTTGATGCATGCCTGCAGGCCTTGGCGCCATGATGCATGCCTGCAGGCCTTGGCGCCATGATGCATGCCTGCAGGCTTTGGCGCCATGATGCATGCCTGCAGGCCTTGGCGCCATGATGCATGCCTGCAGGCCCTGGCGCCATGATGCATGCCTGCAGGCCCTGGCGCCATGATGCATGCATGCAGGCCCTGGCGCCATGATGCATGTTTGCAGGCCTTGGCGCCATGATGCATGCCTGCAGGCCTTGGCGCCATGATGCATGCCTGCAGGCCCTGGCGCCATGATGCATGCCTGCAGGACTTGGCGCCATGATGCATGCCTGCAGGCCTTTGCGCCATGATGCATGCCTGCAGGCCTTGGCGCCATGATGCACGCTTGCAGGCCTTGGCGCCATGATGCATGCCTGCAGACCTTGGCGCCGTGATGCATGCCTGCAGGCCTTGGCGCCATGTTGCATGCCTGCAGGCCTTGGCGCCATGATGCATGTTTGCAGGCCCTGGCGCCATGATGCATGCCTGCAGGCCCTGGCGCCATGATGCATGCCTGCAGGCCCTGGCGCCATGATGCATGCCTGCAGGCCCTGGCGCCATGATGCATGCCTGCAGGACTTGGCGCCATGATGCATGCCTGCAGGCCCTGGTGCCATGATGCATGCCTGCAGGCCCTGGCGCCATGATGCATGCCTGCAGGCCTTTGCGCCATGATGCATGCCTGCAAACCTTGGCGCCATGATGCATGCCTGCGGGTCTTGGCGCATTTATGCATGCCTTCAGGCCCTAGTGCCATGATGCACGCCTGCAGGCCTTGGCGCCGTGATGCATGCCTGCAGGCCCTGGCGCCATGATGCATGCCTGCAGGCCTTGGCGCCATGATGCATGCCTGCAGACCTTGGCGCCGTGATGCATGCCTGCAGGCCTTGGCGCCATGATGCATGCCTGCAGGCCCTTGGCGCCATGATGCATGCCTGCAGGCCTTGGCGCCATAATGCATGCCCGCAGGCCTTGGCGCAGTGATTCATGCCTGCAGGCCTTGGCGCCATGATGCATACCTGCAGACCTTGGCGCCATGATGCACGCCTGCAGGCCTTGGCGCCGTGATGCATGCCTGCAGGCCCTGGCGCCATGATGCATGCCTGCAGGCCTTGGCGCCATGATGCATGCCTGCAGGCCTGGCGCCATGATGCATGCCTGCAGGCCTTGGCGCCATGATGCATGCCTGCAGGCCCTTGGCGCCATGATGCATGCCTGCAGGCCTTGGCGCCATAATGCATGCCCGCAGGCCCTGGCGCAGTGATTCATGCCTGCAGGCCTTGGCGCCATGATGCATGCCTGCAGGCCCTGGCGCCATGATGCACGCCTGCAGGCCCTTGGCGCCATGATGCATGCCTGCAAGCCCTTGGCGCCATAATGCATGCCTGCAGGCCCTGGCGCCATGATGCATGCCTGCAAGCCCTTGGCGCCATGATGCATGCCTGCAGGCCTTTGCGCCATGATGCATGCCTGCAGGCCCTGGCGCCATGATGCATGCCTGCAGGCCCTGGCGCCATGATGCATGCCTGCAGGCCCTGGCGCCATGATGCATGCCTGCAGGCCTTGGCGCCATGATGCATGTTTGCAGGCCTTGGCGCCATGATGCATGCCTGCAGGCCTTGGCGCCATGATGCATGCCTGCAGGCCCTGGCGCCATGATGCATGCCTGCAGGACTTGGCGCCATGATGCATGCCTGCAGGCCCTGGCGCCATGATGCATGTTTGCAGGCCTTGGCGCCATGATGCATGCCTGCAGGCCTTGGCGCCATGATGCATACCTGCAGACCTTGGCGCCGTGATGCATGCCTGCAGGCCTTGGCGCCATGATGCATGCCTGCAGGCCCTGGCGCCATGATGCATGCCTGCAGGCCCTGGCGCCATGATGCATGTTTGCAGGCCTTGGCGCCATGATGCATGCCTGCAGGCCTTGGCGCCATGATGCACGCCTGCAGGCTTTGGCGCCATGATGCATGCCTGCGGGTCTTGGCGCATTTATGCATGCCTGCAGGCCCTGGTGCCATATTGCACGCCTGCAGGCCCTGGCGTCGTGATGCATGCCTGCAGGCCTTGGCGCCATGATGCATGCCTGCAGGCCTTGGCGCCATGATGCATGCCTGCAGGCCTTGGCGCCATGATGCATGCCTGCAGACCTTGGCGCCATGATGCATGCCTGCAGACCTTGGCGCCATGATGCACGCCTGTACTCCTGGCGCCATGATGCATGCCTGCAGGCCCCGGCGCCATGATGGGCGTCTCGCAGGCCCTGGCGCCATGATGCATGCCTGCAGGCCCTGGCGCCATGATGCATGCCTGCAGGCCCTGGCGCAATGATGCATGTTTGCAGGCCTTGGCGCCATAATGCATGCCTGCAGGCCTTGGCGCCATGATGCATGCCTGCAGGCCCTGGCGCCATGATGCATGCCTGCAGGCCCTGGCGCCATGATGCATGCCTGCAGGACTTGGCGCCATGATGCATGCCTGCAGGCCTTTGCGCCATGATGCATGCCTGCAGGCCTTGGCGCCATGATGCATGCCTGCAGGCCCTGGCGCCATGATGCATGTTTGCAGGCCTTGGCGCCATGATGCATGCCTGCAGGCCTTGGCGCCATAATGCATGCCTGCAGGCCTTGGCGCCATGATGCATGCCTGCAGGCCTTGGCGCCATGATGCATGCCTGCAGGCCTTGGCGCCATGATGCATGCCTGCAGGCTTTGGCGCCATGATGCATGCCTGCAGGCCTTGGCGCCATGATGCATGCCTGCAGGCCCTGGCGCCATGATGCATGCCTGCAGGCCCTGGCGCCATGATGCATGCATGCAGGCCCTGGCGCCATGATGCATGTTTGCAGGCCTTGGCGCCATGATGCATGCCTGCAGGCCTTGGCGCCATGATGCATGCCTGCAGGCCCTGGCGCCATGATGCATGCATGCAGGACTTGGCGCCATGATGCATGCCTGCAGGCCTTTGCGCCATGATGCATGCCTGCAGGCCTTGGCGCCATGATGCACGCTTGCAGGCCTTGGCGCCATGATGCATGCCTGCAGACCTTGGCGCCGTGATGCATGCCTGCAGGCCTTGGCGCCATGTTGCATGCCTGCAGGCCTTGGCGCCATGATGCATGTTTGCAGGCCCTGGCGCCATGATGCATGCCTGCAGGCCCTGGCGCCATGATGCATGCCTGCAGGCCCTGGCGCCATGATGCATGCCTGCAGGACTTGGCGCCATGATGCACGCCTGCAGGACTTGGCGCCATGATGCATGCCTGCAGGCCCTGGCGCCATGATGCATGCCTGCAGGCCCTGGTGCCATGATGCATGCCTGCAGGCCCTGGCGCCATGATGCATGCCTGCAGGCCTTTGCGCCATGATGCATGCCTGCAAACCTTGGCGCCATGATGCATGCCTGCGGGGCTTGGCGCATTTATGCATGCCTGCAGGCCCTGGTGCCATGATGCACGCCTGCAGGACTTGGCGCCGTGATGCATGCCTGCAGGCCCTGGCGCCATGATGCATGCCTGCAGGCCTTGGGGCCATGATGCATACCTGCAGACCTTGGCGCCGTGATGCATGCCTGCAGGCCTTGGCGCCATGATGCATGCCTGCAGGCCCTGGCGCCATGATGCATGCCTGCAGGCCCTGGCGCCATGATGCATGCCTGCAGGCCCTGGCGCCATGATGCATGCCTGCAGGCCCTGGCGCCATGATGCATGCCTGCAGGCCTTTGCGCCATGATGCATGCCTGCAAACCTTGGCGCCATGATGCATGCCTGCAGGCCTTGGCGCCGTGATGCATGCCTGCAGGCCTTGGCGCCATGATGCATGCCTGCAGGCCTTGGCGCCATGATGCATGCCTGCAGGCCCTGGCGCCATGATGCATGCCTGCAGGCCCTGGCGCCATGATGCATGTTTGCAGGCCTTGGCGCCATGATGCATGCCTGCAGGCCTTGGCGCCATGATGCACGCCTGCAGGCTTTGGCGCCATGATGCATGCCTGCGGGTCTTGGCGCATTTATGCATGCCTGCAGGCCCTGGTGCCATATTGCACGCCTGCAGGCCCTGGCGTCGTGATGCATGCCTGCAGGCCTTGGCGCCATGATGCATGCCTGCAGGCCTTGGCGCCATGATGCATGCCTGCAGGCCTTGGCGCCATGATGCATGCCTGCAGACCTTGGCGCCATGATGCATGCCTGCAGGCCTTGGCGCCATGATGCATGCCTGCAGGCCCTGGCGCCATGATGCATGCCTGCAGGCCCTGGCGCCATGATGCATGCCTGCAGACCTTGGCGCCATGATGCATGCCCGCAGGCCTTGGCGCCATGATGCATGCTTGCAGACCTTGGCGCCATGATGCATGCCTGCAGGCCCTGGCGCCATGATGCATGCCTGCAAGCCCTGGCGCCATGATGCATGCCTGCAGGCCCTGGCGCCATGATGCATGCCTGCAGACCCTGGCGCCATGATGCATGCCTGCAAGCCTTGGCGCCATGATGCATGCCTGCAGGCCCTGGCGCCATGATGCATGCCTGCAGGCCCTTGGCGCCATGATGCACGCCTGCAGG
>LGRX02003220.1:0-76866 GCA_001247695.2 Cymbomonas tetramitiformis
CTGCCACTCCTCCACTTTGGCGCACAGCCCGCCACCCCGCCGCTTTGGCGCACAGCCCGCCACCCCGCCACTTTGGCGCACAGCCCAAGTGGGGAGAGCACGGACTGTTGCAAAGTAGAGCACTTGTGAGGCCGGCGGCCGGGCACAGGTTCCCAGAGGCCTGCGGCTTGCTGCCGGGCCGGCGGCCGGGCACAGGATCCCAGAGGCCTGCGGCTTGCTGCCGGGCCGGCGGCCAGGCACAGGCTCCCAGAGGCCTGCGGCTTGCTGCCGGGCCGCGGGGCAGTGTCTTGAGAACTTCTGCAGGCCCGCTGAGAGCCGGCACCGGAACTCTGCTCAGGGTGTGTCGCTGCAGCGGCGCGGCTCTCGTGAGCGCGGTCCGGGTGCGACCACTCGGCGCGCGGTGTTAGGCCGTGGCAGGCACCTTCTTGCTCGCCGGGGCCACGAAGGGATTGGGGGAAGGCAGATATTTGCGCTCCAGGCGCTCCGCTAATTTCTCCTCCGCGATGTGCATGCTGTGGTTCACGCCTGCATCCCTCCTCACGATTCCCCGCGCCCAACGGCGTCTTATGTCTCGTTGCATACCAGCGCGAGTGCCCCATGCCTCCCTTCAACCCCCCGCCTCGGTCTGCATCGTCCAATGGTAACTCGATCAAAGTCGTGTAGGTCGGTGTGGCTGCAGCTTGGCATCGGCCGTCCAGACCCTCTTAGAGATTGCTGCAGGGGACCGGCCTCCGAGCAGCCACAGGAGATCATCGGCGGGCTTCTCCGGGCATTGTGGCCGGGGCCTGGCACCTGGATCCGTCTCGGTGAAGGTGTACTGGGCGGGCTCCGGGGCGCGCTGGCTCCAGGGCGGCAGAGCATCCTTGAAGTATCTCCCAGAGACCTCATCGTATCCTCCCTTACGAGACTCGGGCCGAGTGCCGCCCAGGAGCTTCCCCTGGGGAAGGGTCTCCCACTGCACCCCGTGCCGCACCCAAAGTGCACACCCGCCGCACATTCGCAGCGCAAAATGCAGGCACACCCGCCGCCCGTATTCCCGCCTTCCGCACCGAAAGCCCCGAGCGCTGGACTTCGGGCGACGAAACAATGTTAGTAACCCGGCATAGTAATCGCAGGGGAGTGGCCTGGAAGTGTGGGTCCTCTTTCACCCTAGGGCACCCCGCAGAGGGTTCAGCGCCCACTGGAGTGGGTGCAACGCCTCAACGAGAGAGTGCTAGGGAGGGTGGAAAAGGGCACCTTCGGCAAGTGATCATCAGCGTCGACTGCCCGGCTGCCATAGAAGATGTGCATGTTCGGGCGGTAAGCGCCTAGTTCTGATGACTCATCGGAAAGCGAAAGCGGCAAAGCATAGACCCCTGCTTGCAAGAAAAGGCGTGGGCATTCAAAAAGGGAAGCAGCCACTGTACTTCTTGTTCATGTGGGACTGCTGCCTAAACAAGGCCTGAGGTGAGGTTCTTAAGAGGCCTAGGGTTGAGGTTCGACTGTTGCTTAAACAAGGCCTGAGGTGAGGTCCTTGAGTTGAGGTGCTCCTCCTCCTGCATCACTGCACTGCGCGCGTGAAGAAAATACCAGCACAGGAAACTGGCAAACGCACCGAGAGTGGCGCGGGCGTCTTCTGCAACGTAGTCTCCGCAGCTACGACAGTGCATGCGGACGTTCTTGGAACCGTTGGGGGTCTCTTTCGCCATTCCCGCTTCGTTGTGCCATGCGATCTGAGCGAATTCGGGATGAAAACACCGCATAGCTATGAGGCCTCGAAATGAAAGTGGAACGCGCCAACGCGAGGATGCTTGCCATGCACACAGAAGGGCACGACGACGAATCACCTGTTCCGGTCGAAATGTTGAGGCAGAAAGGGAATGTTCACCGCCTGTCAACGCCGCGCGGCATAGACTGCAGTGGCATACAAAATTCGCAATGCTCTGCCCCGTGGCGTTCCATCCGACGCTGCCGCAGCTACATCGACCTTGCAGAACCTGCCAGCTGGAGGAGGCGGTAGCCGCAGTGCTCGCCAAAGCACGCTGGTTCCACATGAGTGGACCGCTGCCGAAATTGGAAAGCTGAAGATCAACTTCTTGGTTTGATAGGATTCTACATCGCGATATCTTGTTCAGCTGCCGGAACAGATCGCGTGACACCTTGCCGCTCGCAGGCTCTGCCGCCATGGCAAGTCTACAGGCTGCATTCACCGATGTAGAAATCGCTCTCCGCATGCCTTTGTTTCCAAACACCGAAGTGTCTCAGTGTACTATCACAATTTTTGCACCTCGCAGACGACTAACTCAAACTCTCAAACTCACTACAGAAAATGTGCCCAGAATGCCAGACAAAGACAGATCTAGATGAAGACTTGACGATCAAACGTTAACTGACGTGAGAACGATACGACATCATAAACGCATGAAGTCAAGTTCTTCTCTTCTAGTTCAAAAGTTGAAGAGATGAGGAATTGAACGCTGTAGACTGGTGTGTGGTGATGGTGGATCATATCATCGATCATGGTTCATGCGATGGTCGGGTGATCCGGATAAGCAATTGCGAATAGGTGCCGCTTCGAAGGGAGGTGCCGCTGCTGCCGCCAGTTTTCCTTTTCACATTTCAGCCTTTTTTGTTTTTATTTATAGGGGGTACGTGAACGTACAAGTGGGGAAAAATCAATCTCAAATCACCATACAAAATGTAATGTGGGCAATGAAGGTTCTATAGTGGCTACTATCCCGCAGAGGACCACATTTGGATGTGGTCCTCCCACAAGGACCTGTTTTCAGAGAATTTAATTGGGCATCCCGACCGATATGGGAGGCGTGTCCAATGAAAGATAGTCTCTATGGGACCTATACTAAGTAGTATGATGGTTGGCTTGCCCTAGATCCGCTCAATATATCCACACGAATTGCATTTGTGAATGCGAGAAAGACAGATCCACCGTCCGGCTAAGCTCGCTGAGAATCAAACTGATAATCACATAACTAGTGTCTGGCCGAGGCTTTATGCTCTCGGAAACCCAGACAGTGAAACAATGACTGTACTGTACTGTACTACTGTACAGTACAGTGCTAGGATGTCACGGACACGATACGGAAGCAGGGTCAGGCTAGGGGCTAGTCAGAGCCCATAATAACTAAGCCTAAACCCGAAGTCCAGCACACCACCCGTGGGTGTGACTGCCTAGCAAAGCAGGTACAGGATAATACAGCCACGAGATAATAAACAAACACCTAACATTCACTTCGGTGGAAACCGATCACTGCTAGCTGGGTGCCGGGGTCTTGACCCGGTCATCCCACTACTGGGCTAAAGCTAATCAAGCTGCCAGGACAATTGAAGTAAACTCAGCCACTTTGAGGCTGGTCAGCAGGGCTGAGTTCAACGGCCGGGATGTAAGCACAGAAGAATCCCGAAGTGAATTGTAAGTTGTCCGTTTCAATTCGAGCACCACCAGGCCCAAGTGGGCAAGGTGGACCCACAGCAGAAAGTAAAGCAACTGAAGACGGCAAAGATTCCGAAGCAACCGAAGAACTTAGACAAGCAGAATCCCACGGCGGTTTGAGCATTGAAAAAGGAGACAAAAGAACTCGATCATCTGGCGGCCAATCACGGATGTTCAGAGAGCCAAGCGGCGGATCCGAAGCAAAGAGACCTCCAGCAGACCGACGGACGGTGGCTCCGGGCTCAACCAGGCCCCTGTCACCACCGCCCACGGCAACCAGAGATGCCGTAGAGCTGGCCAGTAAGGAACAACAGAGCACAGATGCCATTAGTGCACATCGGAGAAAACCCGGCGGAGTCCGCGGACGGCACACCGGAGCTGCTACTGGCGATGCTCCCCTGTCAGAGTCATGCTCAAGAGTGCCGAAGGAGCCAAAAGCCACCTGCTGCCCGCCATCAGAGCCATTGTCAGAGCCTTGGTCATTGTCAGAGACTTCAGAGCCAATGTCAGAAGTCTCAATCCTCATGCCAGCAAATAGCGGAGCCGGTGCAGAGTCGCCAAGCTGGAGTGACGGGACAGAGCCAGGCAAGCCGAGAGAGCCAGGGATAACTACTGGCGGGTCATGAGCCGCAGGCACACCACCAGCCACGAGTGCAGAGGGATGCCGAACCGCAGGCGGTGGCGGAATCGAGCCCTGTGCACCCGAGTGGAATGTGGCCAGACCAAACTGAGCCATGCCGTCATCGTCAGCCGCCGCATCCTGAGCGGAAGCCGCCGCATCCCGAAAGTGCCGCAGAGATGTGGGCTCAGCCGTCACAAAGGAATGTGCCGACAGCTCGCACACCTCTGGGCGACCCTCCATCGTGCAGAGCGACTCGAAGGCATGCTCATCCCCAGCGTCATAGAACCGCTGGAAACGAACAGCCAGGCAGTCAGTCTCATAGTCCTCAACTGCACCACAGTAGTGGGCAGACTGAGGACCGCCGTTGGGGCATTCAGCATGCCAGTGCTTCAAACCACGTTGTGCACACTCCGCATTTCTGCAGTGAGGCACGAAGGCACCACTCTTCTTGTCAAACGAGACAGGAGGAGCGATGCCAAGCGGTTTAACACCAGCACGATGAAGCTTAGCAGCAGAGCGGGTAAGGTGCTTGCCCGCAGGCGGTGACCCCTCCCGCTTCTGCCGCTTCAGGTCACGAATGTCCTGTTGCATGCGCTCCAGTTGCTTCTGCAGGCTGGACAACGCCGCAGCCAGGTCAGACGCGCCATCGCCGAACGACAGAGCAGAAACAGGGGCGTCAGAGACTTTCAGGCCGTGGCGGAACTGCTCCCGCACACGAGCCTGAATAGTCAAAAGAGACACGCCCTGCCGCTGGTCAGCTCGAGCCAGAGAGTTAGCCAAGTCACGATACAACGCCGAATTGCCGAGAGCCTTTAGAAACTGCCGCTTCACCGCGCGTCCTCTGGCAAGTTGTGGGAACGCTGAACGTCCCGCAACAGGCCATTGAACTCACGGATGCCACGGTCAGGATCTCCGCTGCTGGGGATGCGAACCGCCAGCAGCGACTCAAAAGAGTCAAAGGGCTCTGAGCGTTCCTGGAGCATGCGTACCACCTCAAGGGCAGCACGCTTGCCATCTCCAGGAACGTCAGACCCAGAGGCCTCAAGCCAGTCACGAGCAGGCGAGCCAGGTCGAGCCAGAAACGTCAGAGCCGAAAACAGCATCTCATTGGCTTCATGCCTAGCCTCAACAGTCATGTTGGCCAAGTCAAACAGGGGAGCAAACGCCTGTGACTGGAGCAGAAACTGCGCGCGAAGCTCATGCATGATTTGTGAAAAAATGTCAATTGCGTCGGGCTCTGTCCCAGCGAAGCGGTCCGATTTGTTGCTGGAACAGTCACACCGCTCGCTTTGTGACTCTTCCTATAGTAGTGTGTATGACTGTCACCCGAACCCGAACCCTAACTGTTTATGCCCGTTATATCGGGTTAACTTATCAACTTTATTACATTCTGAGAAAACCTATCACTGAGTGAATATATCCCGAGTCCTAGGGGTATATCCAACAGGTTTGGCCCCACGCACTCTTTATTTAGACACTGCGTAGTTTGGCCATGTCAGGCTAAACACCGACGCTTGAGATGGAGTGAGGGGCTCCTCTAGAGGCGCGGCGGAGCGGTATGGCCTAGTTACGCGGCTGGTTGATTGGACTTACGGAGAGCTCGGGCTCGTGGCTGCTTGATTTTCCGTACTACGCGTTGGTAGACGTTGGAATTTTGGTCGGATCCGACACCAAGTTCCTTGGCCGCGTTGTTAGATCCACATGCACGTTTGGGGAATCTTTTACGCCGCAGCTTTCCTTCTTTTCCTCGACAACCGCCTCACGACTTTTGGCCGCCGCTCCTTCCGCACCTCGCCCCATTTACCTTCACTTCGTCTCTATAGTCTTCTACATCATGGTTGCGACTAGATTGACCTCAAGTATGGCGTCACGCCGGCGCTCACTAGCTACCATTTTCGACTCCGCTGCCGCACGTAATTCCGTCACGCCGGCTACGCCGGCGCCCGCTGGTGCTCCAGCTGCGAACTCCGCCCAAGCCGTATTCTTGGCGGGTGTTCGCTCGCTCACGCGTGAGCGCTTCGACGAGAGCGTGGCGAAACACGTCATCCGGAAGTGCTTTCCCGACAAGCATGACCGATTTACGGGTACGGAGTCGAACGCTCAGGTGCTCCTCTCCAAGCTGGTGCCTGCTCTCCAGGAGGCATTCGAGGCCGAGGACGCGCTGTTTGCCCCTATGTTCGACTTGGAGGACTCCACGTTGGCCGTGCGACCCGAGGCCAACAAGCTCCTCTTCTCAACTCTCGAGCTCATCGTGTCTCCCGCCTCTCCAGCGGGTGACTGGCTCGAGGCATCTGCGACCTTGCACCCTCTGGATGGCAAGCGGGCCCTGCTGGAGCTCGCGAGGCGTCTGCTGGACTCCGGTGCACCCTTCCAGGGGACATCGGACCTCCTTGGCGTCCGTCTTAAGGCCCACGCCGACCCGTCCGAGTCCATCACGGACTTCAACGCGGCCTTACGGTCCGCCAAGAGGCGCAACACCCTCGACGATGACGAGGTGAAGGAGCTCTTCCTCGCCGCACTGGACCCTGCTTTCTACGCGCCGGTGGTGTCGAGGCTCTTCACCCACCAACAGCGAGCGGCCGTGGACCTTCTTACCATTCAACAATGGGTCCTCGAGTGCTACGCCCGACACGTGGCAGCCGGTACGCACACTGCCTCGTTCGCCCTGTCCGCGGCGGCCGTGGCCACTGACGGCGACACCTCGCAGTTGTCCGACCTCACGGCCATCATCCTCGACGTGAAGCGGCAGCTGAAGGTCCTCACGGACAAGGTCAACGGGCGGGGTTTTACCCCGCGGGCGGACAAGTACAAGATCGGCAACGGGGGAGGCGGCTCCGGTGTTCGTTTTGCGGCAGGTGACCTCCCGACGGGGGGAAACTGGCCGCAGTCGCAGGTGGGGAAGCGCGTTGCTTTCCACAAGGGCAGCGGTGACTTCATCCCGTTCTGCCAGAATTCCACGTGCAAGAAAGACGAAGCCCGCCACTGGCACCGCGACTGCCCGAACGGCGGCAAGCACGGCGCTGGGGGAAGCTTCCACAGCTTCTCCCTCGGTGACATCGAGAACGACTTGCTGGCGGAACAGTTTCAGACGGCCATGGACGAGCACGACGGCGAGCGGTTCGATGCGCTCTGCCTTCTGGCGGGGGGCAAGCCGGAGATGCTCGACGGCGTTTCGGCGTGTTCCTTCGGGATCGAGCCGGAGCAGGAAAACGGTGCGTTGCAGGAGTTCCTGCCCTACTGCCAGCCTGCCACCCACATGGGCGGCTTCACGGTCGGTGGTGTCGGGAGCGGGATCTCGGCTGCCGCTTGCACGCATGTCCGCGAGGACGCACCGCCGGCGCCACCGCCGGCGGCAATCACGCATGTTTACCCGGACGGGTCGGAGGCGTCCGACGCCGGTGACATGATGCCGGTGGACCCCATGCACGCGCACGAGCCCGACCTCTGCTTTGCGGACCGGATCGCGCGGATGGGGGGACTCTCGATCACGGCTGAGGGCAAGGACTTGGCGATGCGGTACATGCACGCCGGGTCGGAGACCGACTCTTGCGACGGCGACGCGGACGGGTCTGCAGCTGGGTATGACCCTATTGACGGTGAGGATGCGGTCCCGCAGCCTCTGGCATCTCGTCGGGGATGCGGTGCACCGCCTTGGGGGTTTGGCCGCTCTTCGGCGATTGCGGTGGTGGTGTGTGCTCTCTTCTGTGTTTGCGCCACCGCGGCGCCAATCTCGGCTGCCACTCTTGGCGAGGCATGTACACCGGACCACACCGGCCTGGAGGTCGGTGGTGCTGCCGAGGCAACCACCAGCGAGCCTGCATTCACTTCTGCGGCACCGGTTGCTATTCCGCCGCGCCGGCACGGCCGGCACCGTGCTCGGCAAGGCCTTCACAATGCACCAATCGGGCTTTACATCCCGGTACCTCCACTCCCGGTCCCGCCCACTTCACCGCTGTATTGGGATGCACCACCGTCACCGGACTACTCACCGGGACCGACTACTGACGAGGAGGACGGGGAGGATCCCTCGCACGACGATCGAGACCTTTCAGATTTCTTCTGGAGCTCTACGAATGATTCAATCACGGCATCGACATCTTCAATTCACGGCACCATGACTGTGCTGCGGGCTGCCACAGCAGTGCAACCGCCAACTAGTGGCTAGGAAGTTAATCATGCCGCTCCTGCACAGTGAGATTGACCGTAGCTGTATGTGCAGAAGGGTCCGATCACGGACCGGTTTCAGGTTTACAACTCTTGACTGGGAACCGCCCTGCCAGAAAGGACAGGCCTTCCCTTAGAGCCCAATTTCCACCGCTGTAGATGGTGTTTGTTCACAGGTTTCACTTTCGGCTAGCCAGTCACCACACTAGGTGGTGTGCTGGAACAGTCACACCGCTCGCTTTGTGACTCTTCCTATAGTAGTGTGTATGACTGTCACCCGAACCCGAACCCTAACTGTTTATGCCCGTTATATCGGGTTAACTTATCAACTTTATTACATTCTGAGAAAACCTATCACTGAGTGAATATATCCCGAGTCCTAGGGGTATATCCAACATTTGTCTCCGAGAATTTTCGTGGCAACGATCTTTGCCACCTTCCTGTCGAAATTGTCTCGTGCCAGCTGCTGACATTTCTCAAGATTTTCCCTCGCAACTGCGGTGGTCGGAGCTGGCAGCTGCGGCGTGTGTGGTGTCGCAGTGTGCTGCGCACCCACATCATCAAAAATCGTCTCTAATCTACGGACGCGAGACCGCGTCATTCTATTTGCTGTAGCAACCATGATGGAGAGACAGTGGAAAGGTCGAGCTAAGCAGGGTGGTGGCATAAAATTGTCACAGCGGCCAGATATTCCGTAGAAGTCTCAGCACAATAGATCGAAATTCACAGGTCGTGAGCGGAAGATTGAGAGCGGCCAAAATTCACAACGTGTGGAGCGACCTCGCCAGGGCCAGTGGCGCACGATGCAGATCAACTCTCGCTGCGACGATACTGCTGTAAAATAAAAACAATCCGTCACAAACCGATCTCCTGCGCAGCGAAGGCGAGCACAACGCGTGCCGCCATCACTGCCACGCTAAAAGGCCATACCGCGAGAATAATACACCACCGCCCAAGTGGGCGCTCAACCCCTCCTACGTCCTACTTAGCCGAACATGGCAACAGCAAGGCGCTGTGCCATCATCAGAATCACCGGAAAGCCGGTGCGGGCCATAACCTGCGAGAAAGACAGATCCGCTGTCCGGCTAAGCTCGCTGAAGATCAAACTGATAATCACATAACTAGTGTCTGGCCGAGGCTTTATGCTCTCGGAAACCCAGACAATGAAACAATGACTGTACTACTGTACTGTACTACTGTACAGTACAGTGCTAGGATGTCACGGACACGATACGGAAGCAGGGTCGGGCTAGGGGCTAGTCAGAGCCCATAATAACTAAGCCTAAACCCGAAGTCCAGCAGTGAATGTCACTGACGGAATTTTGAATTTGCTTTTTTTTAAATATTCAAAATGTAGCAAACCGATACCATATCTTCAATATTTTTTTACCAATAGTATATCGAGGCTAAGCTTGGTGGCATGTGATAATATTCAACCCATACACGTGTTCCAATCATATTTGGGTCGTAGGCCCGGTTGGAATGCGTATATATACTCTCTCCGATGCTATATTTCAACCGTACATGTGGAAAAAACATTTATCATCGGAAGGTCTAAGATATCAAGGCGACCTGCCCCGCCATGCATGATGCTCGCTTGAAGGCATACATCATGTCTATGGTCCACATGACGCACCAAAACTTCATATATATGCACATAGGGAATTTATGAAAGCTTAACATCATCCATACATGGTATTTTGTGAGCAGTGCACACTCGCCAACTTGAATAACCGACATTTTTCAAAGTGCAAAATTCACGAAAATCGGATTATGCTGGGGGGTGAGCATACGACACGATGAAAGTGAGGTGTAACAACGAGTATATCGTGCACTATCCTACTAGGTTTCTTTATTTGGTCATGCTTTCGAAGTTTGGGGCCATGGGCCACCCCTAGAGCCCACCCCCCACCCCCCATATCACGCGAAGACCTTGGTCCTTGTGGGAGGACCAAGCTTTTTTCGTTGATTTGTGTGAAATCACCTCCCCAAAGCACACCTACAACACACCATCCCAAGCTCACTCCGGTGACAAACCCATGCAAAATAATATTCATTTAACTCGTAAATATGATGTGAAAAACCTCAAACGTGCTTTAAAGGGTAAAACAATGGTCAATATAACCATTACAATGTGGTCCTTGTGGGAGGACCAATAATTTGGATAGTAGCCAATAGGTTCTATTATTTTGCAATTAAGAATATTGACAAAATTAAAAGTTTAGAAAAGCGAGTGTCAGTGTCACACTGTAACATGGTTAATTAAAAAGAGCGTGAGCGAAATGTAGTATTATTAGGTTAAAAAGGGCGTGAGCGCGAAAAGCGTGACAGTCGAAAAGCGTGACAGAAAAAGCGTGACAGAAAAAGCGTGACACAAATCAGTGTTCTTTTTGGAATACATAATTGCGCATAGGCTATACCGCCTTGTCTCAACGAAATGAAGTGTCTAAATAAAAAGAGCGTGAGCGCAAAAAGCGTGACAGTCGAAAAGCGTGACAGAAAAAGCGTGACGAGAGTTTTAGTCGGCGGAGGATAATTTGTCGTATGATGATCATCTGGGCGATCGGAAGGCGGGGTTTTCGATCGCGGGCCCAGAGGCCTTTGCACGGGCTTTGGATTGCCGTTAGGTTGCCGTTAACTGTGGATTCTGTGGAGTTTTTTCAGTGCTGTGACTTTACTATTCTTCAGTTCGAATTTTTATATATATTGTTATTTTTTGAATTATCGACATGGATTGGTTCACCGACGTCAACGCTTGCCAGCAGAAAGTTGATAATTTAAAAGCGCACGCGTCGTATGTGGAGGCCGCTAGAGCCTTGGAGAATGGAGATCCTTTGGCGCCGGCGCAGGAGAAGCTGATGCGTCAGATGGCCACTTTTACGAGTAGATTGTCTGTCCTGCGTGAGGAGTCGTTGCAGGCGGCGGGGGGGGGGCGCGTAAGCGCCCTTGGTTGGACGTTGTCGATTACGATGAGCTCCCTTGAAACGACCGTCAGGAGCTTACTCGTGCTGGATTGGAGAAGGACTCCTTCAAGGGCGTGCGTAAGCAGTTCGACGAGGTCAAGCACCACTATGGCGCGCACGTCGCTACTGGGGCGGCGTTGGATGAGGCTCGCAAGGCCTTGGAGGGCACGCAACTCCCTTCCAATGTTGTGGAGGCGCTTGCCTTTTGTGTGGAGACTGCTGAGAAGGGCGTCGCACGAGCGAGAGAGCGTGGGAAGGTGTTGGCGATGGTGGTAGACGAGGGTACTGAAGTGGGTTGGAAGATGGTTGAAAAGTTGGAGAGGCGTTCGTACGCTGAGAATGACGAGGAGGACAAGGCGTGTAGGCGCGCGAGGAAGGAGCTCAAGGCAGAGAATGAGGCCAAGGCCAAGGCTAACTCGGCCAAGCAGAAGGCCAGGGATCAGCGCCCTAGGCCAGTGGTTCAGCAGCAGCTGCCTCCTTTCTCGCCTCCCCCAGCTGCTGGGGCTGGAAGTGGTCGTGGCTTTGGCCAGAACTGCTGGATGGGACACACCGTGTGTCACTTCCTATTATCTGTACTAGTACTCGGTACAGTACGGGTGTCACAGGTTTAGGGTTTCCGGCAAAAAAAAGCCGAGACTATCTTATGTTTTATTTTACACTCTTGAAAAACCGAAAGTGAAAGCGATTCTGACCGTAACTCAATATATAGTTGTAGCTATATATCTCACAGGTTATGGTGCGCCAGGCACCTTCCACTACTTTTGATAGCATGATTGGCTAAACGCCTCCGCTTGGTGGGGCGTTGGGGGCCCCATTTGATGGTTGCGCTATGAGGACTCGCGGCTGAGGCACGCGTCGTTACGGAGTAATTGTGTTTATCGCTGCAGCGTGCCCTACGTGATTTTTTGGATGTCCACGGGATTTCGTTTAGACTGGAATTGATCACTCTTTGTCACGAACTTCTTGCGCAACGTGTACTTCGACTTCCACATTTCTACAATTGGGATTTCACAGTTACGGACGTTTTGACTGCTTTTGCCATCACCATTTCCGCGAGTTCCTCCTCTCCGCGCCATCGCCACCTTACCCCGACGTACCCACCTATAGGATTTTTTATCATGAGTGTTTCTTCGCACGCTACGCCTCGCATGGGGGCTCACAACCGAATTCGACTAGACACAATTTTTTCCCGAGACGTTGGGATGCGCTACCGGCCGACACCTGCATCTCCAGCAGCGACTTTGACGGCCCCTGAGCGGACACGTGCCGTGGCCGTTCAAAATTCCTCATGGCACGTGGATTTGATCAAGAGGACGTCTCGGGACGCTCTTGGCACCAAAGATGCGTCATTCCGAGGTGACGAATCGGACCGCAACATACTATGGACGTCGTTGGTGGCATCGTTGCAGTCGGCATTTGAGCTGAAGGACCCCGCCAACGACACCCTCTTCGACTTGGCGGATGCCACCAAGGAGGTCAACAACGTCTACAACGCCATTCTCTTCACGACGTTGACATCTTTAACGAAGCCGCACTCACCCGCCAGGCGTTGGGTGGACGCTTCTGGACGCGCTTCCCCGCGAGATGGGAAGCGAGCCTTGCTGGAAGTCACGAAGCGGCTGCTTCCTCGTGTTCTACGACCCCTTGGTGGGAATTACGAGGAGCTTTGCGCCATCTACTTCGACTCCAAGCTCGACCCCGATCCGTTAATCCAAGACTTCGACGCCTGCTTAACGGCTATCCGCAACTCGCCCTCTGGTCCGCTCGACGACATGATGGTCAAGAAGCAACTCCTCGCGTCCCTCGACCCCATCATGTACGACAAGGTCACCACACCGCTTCGGCTCGACGTGGACTTAGCCAAGGTCGACCTCGAGGACATCTACGCCCACATCCTCGAGATTTGGGAGAGCGAAAATGGCGTTGGCCGCGCGAAGCAGCCTAAGCCGTCACCTCCGACTTCCCCAGCTATGCTTTACTCTGGTGGAGTTGACGTGAAGAACCTCATCATGGAATTCGAGAAGCAATTGGAGGCCGCCACCTCGACTCTCGTGACGCTGAAGGACTCAATCGCGAAGGACGACGAGCCTCTTTCTGGTTTCGCTGACTCTCACCGCCACCGCCAGCGGCCTGACGGTAAGCGGGGTGTCTCCTTTCCGCCCTCACGTTGGCGGGATGAGCGCGACAGGAGGGACGATGGGAAGTTCCATGGGCGGAACAATCGTGTTGGAGGCTATGGCGCGCGGAAGAGCTTCCGCTTCGCCGCGAGCCCGCTCAAGACCGACGGGAATTGGCGCCAGGACCACTACAAAAAGAACTCCGCCCACAACATCTCGTTCCACGTGGCCTCCTCCGCCTTCGTCCCTGAGTGCGCGCGTTGTCCTCCTGGGCACTTCCACGACACCGCAAATTGCCCCACGGACGACATGGCGTGCGCGGAGTGCGACTTGGTGACTGCCGACGAGAACGACGAGATCGTCTCCGCGTTCCAGACCGCCTTCGACGCCCAGGACGACGCCACCTTCGCTCGGCTTTGTGGGCAACGTGATCAACCCGTTGTTCGTCACGACGAAGAGCCCTTCACCTTCGCGGACGACATCAACATTGGCCTTCGGGCGCAGTACGCGGGCTTGAAGCCTTCTCCGCCCTCTCTCCTTGCTACACGCGTGCACGAGGCGCGCACGGCTCTCCGTGAGCTGAAACAGGTAGCCGGTGGTGCTGAATCGGCCCCACAACATTTTCCCATGGTTCATTTCGGCTCGACCACGCCCGCCGTGATCGACGAGAGCATCGCGGAGCCTGAGCCGCAAGTGACAATCGAGAGCGACGAAAACGCGCTAATCTTCCCGAGGCAATTCGTCGATAACGAGCCCCCGTTCGAGCAATCCTTCATGGACGGCATGTCGGTGAAATTGGGCTTCTTCGAGCCCGAGCCGCAGGTCTCACTTCAATCCTTGAACCCCCTGCCTCCGTACATTTCTTCCACGCATGAATCGACTAGCGTGGCCGACTCGGAATCTGGCGACGAGGAATTACATGTGGACGCACCGCCACCCGCTCCACGGGTTGGTGGTGTCCGGGCACCGTCAATTAACAGTCTTCTCATGGCAGCAGCACTGCCGGCTCTGTTCATGTGTGAGAGCATGGCTTTGCTCGACACCGTCACCGCCTCTGCACTTTGTGGCGTGGAGATTGCTCCACGGGCGGTGGTGTGCGGGCAGCACTTCAATTATCATAATTGCGCAGTGGACTTCTTCCCTGACTCCGCCTTTCTGGACTCTGGACCCGCTGACCCCGACGACAACTTCGGTCTGGACTCTGGTTCTTTGGACTTTGACACTTTTGACTTCTTCAATCTGGACTTTGAGATTGACAACAACAACTTCTACAGTGAACTCTGCTTTGTGGTTCACTTGCAAAGTGGCTAGAGTTGTTTTGTAGCTGCTAGTAGCCTTGCTAGATCAGTATTGGGCCAAGATGCCTTCCTGTGTGCACAGCTAGCTAGAGATTTGGGACCGCCCTGGCCGAGAGCACAGGCCCCCTCTAGAATTGTTTCCACCGCTTGAGATGGTGGTGTGTTTCCAAACTGCAACAACCCTGCTCCACCCTAACTCTTCCTCCGTAATAGTCCAGGGTGGTGTGCTGGATGTGACACACCGTGTGTCACTTCCTATTATCTGTACTAGTACTCGGTATAGTACGGGTGTCACAGGTTTAGGGTTTCCGGCAAAAAAAAAGCCGAGACTATCTTATGTTTTATTTTACACTCTTGAAAAACCGAAAGTGAAAGCGATTCTGACCGTAACTCAATATATAGTTGTAGCTATATATCTCACAAGAACCTAATGTGCTTTCGTTGCGGACAATGGGGCCACCACCAGAACCAGTGTTCCTTGCCTGCTGCGGACCGGGGTCGTGGACGTGGCCAGGGATGAGCTCCCTGTTTTATGCTGCCTGGCAGTTAGAGTCTCTTTGCAGTAGCAGAAGACTAGTCTCGTGCGGAATGCCGAGCTGTGTGCCGTGGCGGAACGCCAGGCTTGACAGAATGTTAGTGCGGAATGCCTAACTTTAACAATTTCTTTATTATAATGCATAATGTTTTCGTCGATTGCGGGTTGCTGTTGCCAGGTCTGGATGTTGAGTTTTCCGAAGAGGAGCTTGAGAATGTTGTTGCGATCGTTGAGCAGGGGGTTGCTGTGCCGCGAGTTGCGGGCAGGCTTAGAGAGCACGCTTCCTTTTGGCGGACCTTTGTGCGTTCGACTTACGTGATGTCTTGGATTGAGCACGGGTTTAGTTTGGGTAGCCTCTCATTTGTGTCGCGAGGTCTTTTTATTTGTCGTGTCGCAAAAAGATTCGTTTATATTAACGACGCTTCGCAGCTTTTTCAGAAATATGCTGTTTCTCATTTCGTTTCCCTTAAAGGAGCGAAACAGGTTTCCTGGAAAAAAGTGACATCAACAGGCCACACCGCAGGAGCTGTCCCTCAAAAATTATGCCGTTGGAAATTTTCCAAAAAATTTCTGCCCATGTCAGCAGTCCTACCCCGGATTGTGTCGAGCGCTCGCGCTTTACCGGCCAATCATGATACGATAGCATCTCAGCAGTCCTACCCCGGATTGTTTCGACCGACAACGAGAGAAACGTTTAACAATTCAAAATTATACCACGAAGATATATATGCTGTTTTTCATCCATGTCAGCAGTCCTACCATGATTGTGTCGAGCGCTCGCGCTTTACCGGCCAATCATGATACGATAACATCTCAGCAGTCCTACCCCGGATTCTTTCGACCGATCGTTCGTAACCGACAACGAGAGACACGGGTAACAATTCCATATTTTACCCCGAAGATATGCGGAATTTACAATTATGAATTTGTCGCAAAACTGCTCTAACAGGTTTACCGATCTCAACATCATCATCAGCAGTCCTACCCCGGATTGTTTCGGCCGATCGTTAGTAACCGACAACGAGAGACACGGGTAACAATTCCATATTTTACCCCGAAGATATGCGGAATTTACAATTATTTACGCATCTCGTCATTCAAGATCATCTCACCACTCCTATCGGCGGCGCGGCCCGGACAAAAGTGGATATGGTATGATCCTGGTCGGCAACGTTTTCATTTTTCTCCCAGCTCTTATCTTGCGCCTACCTGCTCGCTGTCTCAGCGCGCGGCTTGTGTTTTTGTTTGATTAATGATTTTTGCGCGCTACTTTTCTTTAGCGATATTTCATATCGACCATGTTTTCGTGTGCATGCGTGGAACCCGGCGGGGGGGCGTTCCTGCAATGTTCTCACATGAGCCGCATCCCACCAGCAGCCCATCCTGCGATATATGGATGATTGGAGGCCGTCGGGCGTCTTTGCATCCCGCCTGACGGTTTGGGCTCAATTTCCAACAGGAATTCTTCCTTCCTGAGCAGCGCTCTGTTTTTTTGCAGGTTTATGCTGTGCCTTTTCTGAAGGCGCCAGCAACGGCCATAGTGTATAATTCATGCTGTGCCTTTTCTGAAGCCGCCAGCAACGTTCCTGGCGGCATCTTTCCCTCTGGCCCTACTAAGCTGAAGGGGTGCTTGGAGACCGGCGGGATTCTCCGACGGGTTGGGTTCGATTCCCAACGTCTTTACTAACCAGCGTTTCGTTTTTTGCAGGTTTTGTTTTTTACGCCGAGCATCTTTTTATGCCGCCAGCACTCTGGCGGCATCCTGTGACTTCCAGCTCTGTTTAGGTTTCGCCGATTATTGATGTTCAGAATTTTAGATTTCCCACCCACTGTTCCGCTGCTGTTTTCAAAACGTCTATTTTGTACGTAGACGCCCACCCGAGGGTGAAATGCGGGCAGCAGTTGGCTGTCGGTATTGGGTTCGATCCCCAACGTCCTGACTGATTCGCTGTTCGTGTGCTGCAGGAAACGTTTTGGTTCTGAAGATTTTGGAACGTGCGCTGTGCTCTAGTTTCCTAGTTTAGATTTTCATATCGCCCTCGGGTAGTCGAATCCTTGTATTAGAAACTAGCAGCCTAGTAGTAATAAGTAATTATGCTAATATTTTTTTAAGAGATTAATCGATTTTTCTCTTAGTATCTTTATCCATCTGAAATGCTTGCTTGCTTGCTACTCATGTATGCCTCGTGCTATATGAATGTCCCCAAGTGATCGTATAATACACCTGTGTTTTATGTAATATTCGCGGTACTACTCGTTCAGTAATTTTGTTTTTCAAGTCATAATCGCGGTACTATTCGTTTGTGTTCCCCCTAGCTTAATTTCATTTTCGGAAATTTTCTGTGAATTTTCACGACAAAAATGAGCGTTGCGCTCATGTTTGTCGCAGGTGCGACAGAAATGAGCGCAACGCTCATTTCTGTCGCACGGTATAATTGCAGTTTTGTCGCACGGTGCGACAAAAAAAAAGACCTCGCGACAAAAATGAAGTGCTACCTTTAGTTTGCGGTTTAGTAGTGGGCGCCCCCCGCCCTCGATTCACTTGCCTAATCACTCGTCGGCTAATTTGTTTCCGGGATTTGTCACGGGGGCTTTGCGAGAGTGTGAGTTGATGGGGGCTGTGCGGAGAGCGGCCCGTAAGCCTAAGGTTGTCTTGCCGATTATGGTAGACAACAATGGGGTAAAGCTTCGGCTGATTTTCTATGGTAAGTACTTGAATTCCTTTTTAGACTTTCCTCGTTTTAAGTACGAGCACTTGCAACCGTTTGTTGATGTGTTGCGGCCGGATGATGGCTTGTTCTATTGGGACTATAAGTCCGGCTATTACCACGTTGACCTGCACGAGGGATCTCGGCAGTATGTGGTTGTTGAGTGGCTTGGTGTTTTCTATGAGTTTTGTGTTTTGCCGTTTGGTTTGGCTCCGGCTTGTTGGATTTTTACGAAAATCAACAAGGAGCTTGTAGGCCGTTGGCGGGCTCGGGGTGTGCGGGTGCACCCGTACGTGGATGATTTTATTTGTGCGGTGCGGGCCCCTTCCCTGACGGATCCTGCTGCTTTGGTTGAGCTCCGCTCGATTATTCGAGATGTGGAGCTGGCGGGCTGGTTGGTCTGTGAGACCAAGTCCCAGCTGTTTTTGACCCGTGATTTGGTGCATATTGGGGTTGGGATTGACCTCCAAGGGAGGCGGCTGTTTGTTCCGGACAAGGCGGTTGCAAAGATTAGGGGTTGTGCAGAGCAGATCCTGTCTTGTTTCCGCCGGGTGCCGCTGAGGCTTGTGGCTAAGTTTGCGGGTCTAGTGAATGCTCAGTGGTTTGTGCTTGGGGCACTCTGCAAGCTGTTCACTAGGTCTGCGGCTGTCCTGATTGCTGACACCTTGTGTTGGGGTACGTGGGCATCCCACGTTCCGGGCTCTGATGCTTTTAGGCAGGAGCTTGATTTCTGGTTGGGTGATGAGTTTAGGCAGTTCCAGCGGGGCATTTGGGAGCCTAGGGGTTCAGGTTTGCAGTTAGAGGTTGAGCATTGTGATGCATCTGAGGTGGCATGGGGTTCCTGGCTGGAGAGTGCCCTGGGCCCGAGGGGGGGTCCTGAGCTGGAGGGGCATAGTTACATGTCCTTGGAGGACAGGCTGCGGTCCTCTACGCATAGGGAGTTGCGGGGTATCCTTGACTCCCTCCGGGGTTTCAGTGTCTCGGGCCGCCTTCGGGGCAAGCGGGTGCTGGTTATTTGTGATAACCAAGCGGTCCACTTTGTCCTTGAGGGTGGTAGCAGGCATGAGGAGCTGCATGCCCTGGCGGTTGAGATTTTTGGGTTCTGTATGTCAGAGAGTGTGGTGTTGTCGTCCTTGTGGGTTCCCAGGGAGTTTGAGGTTCGGTCGGACGGTCTGTCCAAGATCCAAGACTATGATGACTGGATGCTGAATCCGTCCATCTTTCAGAACCTGGATCCTTGGATCGCTGGGGGGTACTGGCACACCTGTGATCGGTTTGCTACAGACAAGAACTGTCTGCTGCCCCGCTTCAACAGTGCATGGTACTGCCCCGGCACCTCTGGGGTGGATACCTTCAGTCAGTCGGACTGGAGGGAGCACGTGAATTGGTGCAACCCTCCTTTTCGGTTGATTGGCAGGCTTTTCCTGTTTCTGCAAGCGGAGAGGGCAGCTGCTACGGTGGTGGCCCCTATGTGGGTCTTCCAGCCGTGGTGGGTGCTGCTGTGCCCGGATGGGGTGCATTTGTTGGCTGATTGTGTGGTCCAGTGGACTGAGCTCCAGCCGTATGCGGACACCTTCCTCCCTGGTCTTGGCAGGGCCAATGCGCGGGCGGGGGTGGGGTTGCCCCGGTTTCGGGTCCTGGTAGTGCGGGTTTCCTTTGATGAGAGGGAGCCTTCGGGCCTCGGGTCTCGTTGCACTCTTGGTGGCTGTGAGAGGTGTTCTTGGGGCCGTGGGCTCTTGCGGGGTCTGCCCTTTCTGCAGGCACCATAGGTACTGGGGAGTTTTGGGATGGCTTGCGGTTCTCGGAGACGGACCCTCTGGAGCGGCAGCTTCTGCGGGACATCCAGGGTGCGGTGCTGGAGACTAGGAAGCAGGGCACCCTTGATGGGTATGCCCGGGCTTTTGTGCGGTACCAGCGGTGGTGTGTTGAGAGGGACCCTCCTCGGACTGTGGTGGTGGCTGACCCGGTTACGGTGGCGTTGTATCTGCAGTATGTGGCCAATGCGGCCAAGACTTTCTCTGTGGTTAAGACGGCCTCTGGTATGATTTTTCGGGCCCATGAGTATGCTCTGGTTCCAGCAGACAGAAACCCCACTGGCCATAGGCTTGTGGCCGCGGTCCGTGAGGCGGCCCACCGCCGGTTGGGTGACAAGAGGTTGGCTAGGAAGGAGCCGCTTGAGTATGAGTTTGTGGTTCGGGGTGCGGTGTTCTGGGTTCGGTCTGGGCTCTGGGGGACAGGGGGAGTGACGAGGCGGATGTTTGCTACGGTTACAGTGTCTATGTGGGTGGCATTCATGCGGTATGACTGTGCGGGGTCCTTGCGGGTGGTGGATGTGCGGTTCTTTGAGACCCACATGTGCCTGTTCCTCGAGCAGAGGAAGACGGATAAGTATCGGTTCGGCCAGGTGGTTGAGGTGGTCAGGGCGGCCCCGGGGCAGGAGTTGTGCCCGGTTGAGTTGCTCCAGCAGTGGGTTGACATTCAGATTAGCAGAGGGGTCCTGCCGCATGAGCCTCTGTTCCAGCTGATTGATGGTAGGCGGTTTTGTGAGATATATAGCTACGACTATATATTGAGTTACGGTCAGAATCGCTTTCACTTTCGGTTTGCAAGAGTGTAAATAAACGTAAGATAGTCTCGGCTTTATGCCGAAAACCCTAAACCTGATGTGACACCCGTACTGTACCGAGTACTAGTACAGATAATAGGAAGTGACACACGGTGTGTCACATCCAGCACACCACCCTGGACTATTACGGAGGAAGAGTTAGGGTGGAGCAGGGTTGTTGCAGTCTGAAACCACACCATCTCAAGCGGTGGAAACAATTCTAGAGGGGGCCTGTGCTCTTGGCCAGGGCGGTCCCAAATCTCTAGCTAGCTGTGCACACAGGAAGGCATCTTGGCCCAATACTGATCTAGCAAGGCTACTAGTAGCTACAAAACAACTCTAGCCACTTTGAAAGTGGTCCACTAAGCAGAGTTCACTGTAGGTATCGTTGTTGTCAATCTCAAAGTCCAGATCGAAGAAGTCAAAAGTGTCAAGGTCCAGATTGAAGTCGCCGTCGGGGTCAGCGGGTCCAGAGTCCAGAAAGGCGGAGTCAGGGAAGAAGTCCATTGCGCAATTCTGATAATTGAAGTACCGCCCGCACACCACCGCCCGTGGAGCAATCTCCACGCCACAAAGTGCAGAGGCGGTGACGGCGTCGAGCAAAGCCATGCTCACACACATGAACAGAGCCGGCAGTGCTGCTGCCGTGAGAAGATTGCCAATTGACGGTGCCCGGACACCACCAACCCGTGGAGCGGGTGGCGGTGCGTCCGCATGTAATTCCTCGTCGTCCGACTCCGAGTCAGCCACGCTAGTCGAATCATGCGTGGAAGAAATGTACGGAGGCAGGGGGTTCAAGGATTGAAGTGAGACCTGCGGCTCGGGCTCGAAGAAGCCCAATTTCACAGACATGCCGTCCATAAAGGACTGCTCGAAGGGGGGCTCGTTGCCGACGAATTGCTTTGGGAAGATTAGCGCGTTTTCGTCGCTCTCGATTGTCACTTGCGGCTCAGGCTCCACGATGCTCTCGTCGATCACGGCGGGCGCGGCCGAGCCGAAATGAACCATGGAAAAATGTTGTGGGGCCGATTCAGCACCACCGGCTACCTGCTTCAGCTCACGGAGAGCCGTGCGCGCCTCGTGCACGCGTGTAGCAAAGAGAGAGGGCGGAGAAGGCTTTAAGCCTGCGTACTGTGCCCGAAGGCCGATGTTGTTGTCGTCGGCGAAGGTAAAGCAGGGGAGAAGTCCTGTGGCGATTGACCGGCCCCTGGCCGAGAGAGTCTCCGAAAAAGAGGGTTTGGCCGAAGATTGGCCGAAAGAATTTTGACCCTTAAGTATGCAAAAATATGTCAAAACAAGAAAAAACAAATGTTTTCTCGAAAACTGGCCGAAAGGCCTCCGGAGAGGACTTCCGCCCTGAGGTAAAGGGCTCTTCGTCGTGACGAACAACGGGTTGATCATGTTGCCCACAAAGCCGAGCGAAGGTGGCGTCGTCCTGGGCGTCGAAGGCGGTTTGGAACGCGGATACAATCTCGTCGTTCTCGTCGGCAGTCACCAAGTCGCACTCCGCGCACGCCATGTCGTCCGTGGGGCAATTTGCGGTGTCGTGGAAGTGTCCAGGTGGACAACGCCCGCACTCAGGGACGAAGGCGGAGGAGGCCACGTGGAACGAGATGTTGTGGGCGGAGTTCTTTTTGTAGTGGTCCTGGCGCCAATTCCCGTCGGTCTTGAGCGGGCTCGCGGCGAAGCGGAAGCTCTTCCGCGCGCCATAGCCTCCAACACGATTGTTCCGTCCATGGAACGTCCCATCGTCCCTCCTGTTGCGCTCATCCCGCCAACGTGAGGGCGGAAAGGAGACACCCCGCTTACCGTCAGGCCGCTGGCGGTGGCGGTGAGAGTCAGCGAAACCAGAAAGAGGCTCGTCGTCCTTCGCGATTGAGTCCTTCAGCGTTACGAGAGTCGAGGTGGCGGCCTCCAATTGCTTCTCGAATTCCATGATGAGGTTCTTCACGTCAACTCCACCAGAGTAAAGCATAGCTGGGGAAGTCGGAGGTGACGGCTAAGGCTGCTTCGCGCGGCCAACACCGTTTTCGCTCTCCCAAATCTCGAGGATGTGGGCGTAGATGTCCTCGAGGTGGACCTTGGCTAAGTCCACGTCGAGCCGAAGCGGTGTGGTGACCTTGTCGTACATGATGGGGTCGAGGGACGCGAGGAGTTGCTTCTTGGCCATCATGTCGTCGAGCGGACCAGAGGGCGAGTTGCGGATAGCCGTTAAGCAGGCGTCGAAGTCTTGGATTAACGGATCGGGGTCGAGCTTGGAGTCGAAGTAGATGGCGCAAAGCTCCTCGTAATTCCCACCAAGGGGTCGTAGAACACGAGGAAGCAGCCGCTTCGTGACTTCCAGCAAGGCTCGCTTCCCATCTCGCGGGGAAGCGCGTCCAGAAGCGTCCACCCGACACCTGGCGGGTGAGTGCGGCTTCGTTAAAGATGTCAACGTCGTGAAGAGAATGGCGTTGTAGACGTTGTTGACCTCCTTGGTGGCATCCGCCAAGTCGAAGAGGGTGTCGTTGGCGGCGTCCTTCAGCTCAAACGCCGATTGTAAAGATGTCACCAACGATGTCCATAGTACATTGCAGTCCGATTCGTCACCTCGGAATGACGCATCTTTGGTGCCAAGAGCGTCCCGAGACGTCCTCTTGATCAAATCCACGTGCCATGAGGAATTTTGAACGGCCACGGCACGTGTCCGCTCAGGGGCCGTCAAAGTCGCTGCTGGAGATGCAGGTGTCGGCCGGTAGCGCATCCCAACGTCTCGGGAAAAAATTGTGTCTAGTCGAATTCGGTTGTGAGCCCCCATGGGAGGCGTAGCGTGCGAAGAAACACTCATGACAAAAATCCTATAGGTGGGTACGTCGGGGTAAGGTGGCGATGGCGCGGAGAAGAGGAACTCGCGGAAATGGTGATGGCAAAAGCAGTCAAAACTTCCGTAACTGTGAAATCCCGATTGTAGAAACGTGGAAGTCGAAGTACACGTTGCGCAAGAAGTTTGTGACAAAGAGTGATCAATTCCAGTCTAAACGAAAATCCCGTGGACATCCAAAAAGAATCACGTAGGGCACGCTGCAGCGATAAACAAAATCACCCCGTAACGACGCGTGCCTCAACCGCGAGCCCTCATAGCGCAACCATCAAATGGGGCCCCCAACGCCCCACCAAGCGGAGGCGTTTAGCCAATCATGCTACCAAAAGTAGTGGAAGGTGCCTGGCGCACCATAACCTGTGAGATACTGTATATAGCTACGACTATATATTGAGTTACGGTGAGAATCGCTTTCACTTTCGGTTTGCAAGAGTGTAAATAAACATAAGATAGTCTCGGCTTTATGCCGGAAACCCTAAACCTGTGACACCCGTACTGTACCGAGTACTAGTACAGATAACAGGAAGTGACACACGGTGTGTCACATCCAGCAGGTTTGCCCGTCGGCCGGAGGAGGATTGCTTGTCGGGTGGTCCTTTGGACTACCAGCAGTTGCGCGGAAAAATATTTAATTTAGATTATTTATTGCTGATTTTAGATTAACTCTTTTTCATGTTGATTTTAGATTAAGTTTTCTTTATGTCATCCGGCTATGCCCATGCCCGGTGGTCCTTTTCACGACTCCTGTTCAAATCATGTGCACACAGGTCAAACGCACTAGTTCCCGCTAGCCATCATGAGGAAGCCTCCAAAAAGCTTTGTTCGCTGGCGTGTTCTGCTTTTAAAAAAGGCCCCTGTGCTTCTTCTATATCCTAAACCCTTTGACTTGCCTTTTACCGCTGCACGCGACCGGCAAGCATCTTTGAAACTTCCGAGTTTCAAAGATGCGTTTTGTATTTTGGGTGCAACCTAATTTTACAAAACGGCCGAGCGCTTCCCGTTTGTGCGGGATATTCACATTTATTCCATGGAATATTTCATATGGATTAACACACATAAGCACGAAGGCATCGGCCACGCATCTTTGAAACTAACGAGTTTCAAAGATGCGTTTTTTGTCATTTTGGTGCGCATACCCAAATAACAAATCAGCCGAGCGCTTCCCGTTGGCGTGGGGTATTCAACGCTTGAATGTTGAATATTCATTGTAATATGAGTTAGCAAGCGAGGTTGCAAAGGCATCGGGACAGAATCTACGAAACTGTCCTATGCCTTTGCCTTTGGGTTTGGGTTCGAGCGTGACACCCAAACCCAAAGATGGTAAACAGCCGAGGGCTTCCCGTGCGTCCTAACGCACGAAATAAACTTGGCACGAATACTACCATGGTACATATATTTAAGTTACCAGAAGCTCAAGGCTTCAAGTTACTTGTGCGCGAAACGCGCACTTTATTTCTAAGGCAGATGTTTTGGGTTTGGGTTCGAACGTGACACCCAAACCCAAAGATGCCAAACAGCCGAGGGCTTCCCGTGCGTCCTAGAGCACGAAACTTGGCACGAATACTGCCAAGATACATATATTTAAGTTACCAGAAGCTCAAGGCTTCAAGTTACTTGTGCGCGAAACGCGCAATGTATTTCTAAGGAAGATGTTTTGGGTTTGGGTTCGAACGTGACACCCAAACCCAAAGATGCCAAACAGCCGAGGGCTTCCCGTGCGTCCTAGAGCACGAAACTTGGCACGAATACTACCATGGTACATATATTTAAGTTACCAGAAGCTCAAGGCTTCAAGTTACTTGTGCGCGAAACGCGCAATGTATTTCTAAGGCAGATGTTTTGGGTTTGGGTTCGAACGTGGCACCCAAACCCAAAGATGCCAAACAGCCGAGGGCTTCCCGTGCGTCCTAGAGCACGAAACTTGGCACGAATACTGCCAAGATACATATTTTTTAGTAACTTGAAGCTCAAGGCTTCAAGTTACTTGTGCGCGAAACGCGCAATGTATTTCTAAGGCAGATGTTTTGGGTTTGGGTTCGAACGTGACACCCAAACCCAAAGATGCCAAACAGCCGAGGGCTTCCCGTGCGTCCTAGAGCACGAAACTTGGCACTCATACTGCCAAGATACATATCTTTCAGTAACTTGAAGCTCAAGGCTTCAAGTTACTTACTTTTTTTCAAGCAGAACACGCCGTGAGTGTCTATTGTGGCAAAGATGGCAAATAATAAAAGTCATTATGCGTAAAGAGTCGTTATTCACGGCCGTGACTTTTAGATTCACGGCCGTGAATCTTTCCGAATGGAACCAAAAACCGTTCGATTAAAATCGGACGGTTTTGGTTCCATTCGGACATATGGACATCACGGCAAGACAACTCTTCAGTGTAATATTTCGCATGGCATGGCGATAGCTCAACAGGTACAGTGCAGCGTCATGGATGCATGCACCGGTAATAGCCGGATGAGATAAAAAAAACTTAATCTAAAATCAACATGAAAAATGGGTTAATCTAAAATCAGAGAGAAATAATCTAAATTAAATTGCCTACCCAGTTGCGCCGGTATCTGTTCCGTATGTTGGCAGAGGCATCGGGGTTGGATGCTGATGAGCTGAGGCAGCTGTATGGGACCCAGTCTCTGCGGTCTGGCGGGGCCACGGCTGTGGCGGAGGCGGACCAGGTTTCTGACCACGAGTTCAATCAGTTCGGTGGTTGGAGCTCTTCATCGGCCTGTGCTACTTACAAGGCCTCGAGCTTGGACCGTCGCTTGGCGGTGTCCAGGAGCATGCCCCATGCTCAGATCAGTATGCAGGCCCTGCCCTTTGCCATCTTGTGGATCCCATTGTGCACTGTGTTGTGGTGATCTTTGTGGTGTTGCACCGGCCGGGTTTGACAGATACCCGCCTTAGGGCTCTGAGAGCCGTAGCTGATTAGAAAACTGAGAGTTTTCTGGTCAGCGGAGGATGACTGTCAGTATGACAGTCATCTGGAGCTGATCGGAAAACTGAGGTTTTCTGATCAGCGGAGGCCTGAAGAGGCCCTGCCTGAACGGTTTTGACAGTTGCCGTTAACTGTGGATTTCTGTGGAGTCCCGCCCGCCCGCCCTGTTGCAGGTGATGCCGCATCGGCTACTGGTGGTGAGCTGACAGAGCAGGAGAAGGAGGATGTGGCGTGCTTGGAGCAGCTGGGTGTCCAGTGGGGCATGGAGGCGGAGCCCGCAGAGGGGCAGTTGGCTCAGTAGACGGCAGATGGACTTGCTCCTGCCTTAGGCCGCCTGTAATTGCATGCGACAACGCCTGCGAAATGCTGTGCTGTGCTCTGCCTAAAAATGTTCTAATGCGTGTCAGACAAATACATTATGCAAACAGAACATACACGGCAAAAGCATGGCCGGGATTTCGGCGGTGCGCGGTGATGGGCGAGAAAAACCCAAAGCCCCCGGATCCCACACAAGACGTCGGAACGAAAACATACAAGATGAAAACAAACGAATGCGATACACACACGTAAGCGAGTGCATACAAAATGCGGCACACCAGTTGAGCAACAAACACATTGGGCGCGTGTGTCACAAGGGGGCATACGCGGATGCCACATGGGGCATATGGCGGGGGGGATCGGGGAATTAGGGAGAATACACAAGTCATCTGAAAACGTACAGTGACATGAAGGGCACACACACGAAAGTGCATATGAAACTAAAATGGTATGCGTGGATGCAGCGAGGATCTCGTAGGCGAGCGTTGAGCGTGGAGTCGGTCGAAGATGAACACAAGCGGAAAGGGGTCGACTAGTCGAAGGTCATCATGCGGTCGAGCACTGATCCTGCATGTAAGCAAAAAGTTAGTCATGCATACACATATCGATGCATACACACTTAACGTCAGTCGCAGAAACATTATGCACAAAGATATTCATAGCAGGCAGGGTCACAGCGGCAGGGTCGCAGCAGGAGGTGCACGGGAAGATGCAAACAAGAAATGGGCTTGAAATTGCATCAGAACTCCCCTTTGGGTTAATTTCGAAGTTCGAAGCATCGATCTTAGAAATCCGGCTTTCTAGGCATTGATTGGCAGTATCTTTTTGACGATGACAGACGACTGAAAACTCGAACGATCTTGGAAATCTGTTTTTTGAGTTTCCGATTGGCTAGTATTTTATAATGTGACTCGCGATTGAAAAGACGATCGACTGCGTTGATGACAGACGATCATCGTAGACATCTTCACCGTTCGCTTCGCCGTTCGCTGACGCGACGGTACAGATCACCGTGCGCTGACGCGCCGGTTACAAAACAGCCTGAGGTAGGATAGACTGTGATGACATGTCATGACATTGACATGACATGACATGACATGACAGCGACAGCGACAACGACAGTCGACACTGATGACACACCGATGACGCTACTGTAAGCAATATTTGTACTGTAAGCAATATTTGAGCAATATATCGCGAGTTGTGATGACGTGGCAGAGTCGAGAAATATTGTTGCAAAGCATATTCTATGACGTGGCTCTCACATAATTCACGGGGAAGCTGATTTCCCCCCCACTGTATGGGGGCCTGCTTCTCCCTGTTTCACCCCTCGCTGTGTGTGTGACGTGTGACACCCAGTTAGCCGTGACACCGATCCGTGACCTGCCAGTTAGCCTGCTAGCTAGACTAACTTATTCAGTTTATGTTATCACCGTTCCGAGCACCCGGCCCTGCGTGTTTTCTGTGCTTCACTGTTAATATATTCACCCGTTACGAATATATCACCAGATCATTCTTCCCATAAGGTTATCGGTCCCGTACCGCGCTAGTGGTGCTCAAAGCATTTTACTCGCTTCGGCCTCATCGCCGATTCTACGTCCGTACTTATCCGTTCAAATCCGTCAGCGGTTCAAAGACATCTCCGTTACCGTCTTTACCCGCTCGAGTACTCCGCCTACCGTTTGTGATTGGTGGTTTACTTTTCCGTACTTATCCGTACTTATCCGTTACTACTTCCGTCGAAATTCTGGCATCTTACTTTGTACCAAGTATGTCACAAAACCGCCAAAACACCCTTGCAGAGGCTCTGCGGTCTGCACGGCGGACTGACGCCGCATCCCCGCAGTCCTCACCGTCATCACACGCCAATTCGCCTGGCACTTCACGTCCAAGGAGGATCATCACCACCGCCTCCTTGCGTTCGCGGCCATCTTCATTACGGCCATCGCCGACTGCCTCCATGTTCTTCAACGACCCGTCAGTACTTTCCTCCACTCCGGTGGAGGAAGGGAGGGAGAATGAGTACCTGGAGCAACTGTCGTACGCCTTCACCTATTCCACCGACGTCATCACCATTTTGCGCACTGGAGGGTTCAACCCTAAACGTGGTTTCACGCTCGACAACGAGACTGCCGACACCGATTTTACTGCCCTCCTCTCCGCGCTCCGTCACGTTCTCTTCCCCGTCTCCTTCACGGATTTCTCCAAGATCCTCGACCTCGAGCACGATTATGACTTCTACCACGTCGTCTTGAACGAGATCGTGTTCACCGTCTTACCAGTTGTTCTACGTGGTACTGCCTTGGCCTTGTACACCGAAGCAGCACGCGAACACCCTGGGGATGGCCGCTACATTCTTCAGCGTCTGAGGTACGAGGTGGAGGGAGTGCCGGACTCCGACACGGACCGTTTTTGGGTCAAAATGCGTTCCACCATCATCGACGAGAACAACGACCCCGCCCCCCAACTTACCACTATCCGTGACTTGGGCGACAAGCACGCGCGCATCAACGTCGGGTACAGCGAGGAGAAGCGGGTGAAGGACCTCTACCACATCCTCGCCACCTCCGCCAAGCACTCACCCTTCGTGACCCCGTTGTACGTCCCCATCATCCGTGAACTCCGTGGTGGTGCGCGGTTCTCTTTTTCCACATTGTGCCTACGTGTGCGCACGGTGTGGAGGGAGGAGCTGCCTTTCGCCACCCCCGCCGCTGACACCGTCCCCCCCCTCCCCCTGGTGGTGGTGGTGGTGACGGTGACTACCGTCCCAAGAAACCGTCATTCAACTCCGCCTCCGCCCATCGCGAGCCGACCCACTCCATCAAGCCCGTGGGTGAGTGGCGGCCCGAGCCGCCTGGTGCCCTAATCATGCGCTGGAAGGGTGTCGGGTATCCGTGCATTCTCTGCTTTCGGTTGTGGGGGCTCACCGACGCTCACCATGACACGAGGGGCATTTGCCCCTTCACGTGCAAAGAGGCCTACAACGCATCGCGTGTCCCCGACGCCGCTCTTCCAGCGGGCAATCGACCACTGCCGCGTGAGTTCGCTGCCGCCCTCGCCTCGTTCCAGGGGGCTGGTGGTGCCACCGCCCAGTCTGTGGTGCTCGCGGAGCAGCAGCCTGACCCGCCGCCGGATGCGGCGGTAATGACCTTCATGGCTTCCCCTGCCGACCCGCCTCCATCTCTCGATCACGCGCCCGCCGCGGACTCCGACGTCGGCCGAAGGTTCCGACACGGCGGGCATGCCGCAGCACTGTGGGAGTCTGGGCTTCGCATTCGACTCCGAGCCGATCACGATGCTGGGTTTTGCCGAGGGAGATGAGGATTGGCCAGCTTTCCGTGAGACCCCATGGGTTCCGCCGATCGTCGGAGGCTCCGAAGCCGATCAAAAGTAGTTGCAATGAACCGTACACTCTAGCCATTAGCCAATTCACTTGCTGCACAGTGCCCATGCTTGTTTACATCTAGTTGGGTCTCTGACTCCAGACATTAAGTGACATTGAGTTTAGGTTTTAGGGTTTGCTTGCTTCGGGATGTCCACTCACACCTTCGGGGTGAGGTGGTGTCACGGGGAAGCTGATTTCCCCCCCACTGTATGGGGGCCTGCTTCTCCCTGTTTCACCCCTCGCCGTGTGTGTGACGTGTGACACCCAGTTAGCCGTGACACCGATCCGTGACCTGCCAGTTAGCCTGCTAGCTAGACTAACTTATTCAGTTTATGTTATCACCGTTCCGAGCACCCGGCCCTGCGTGTTTTCTGTGCTTCACTGTTAATATATTCACCCGTTACGAATATATCACCAGATCATTCTTCCCATAAATAATCCCTTCGATTAATCGAGGGCTGATGTGTCACAAATATATCATGAAGAGGAGCTAATTAGCCCCAATATGACCTGAAGTCGCTGACGCTCCTTCAGGTCATATTGGGGCTAATTAGCACCTCTTCATACTATATATCGGTTTGGTTTTTCGGTATCGATACAATCCGATATCCGGAAAACGGTATCGATAATCGGCACAATCGATAAATAATCGATTACTTGGACATTTATATGTAATTTGTTATGAATTAAATATGCAATACCAAAACCTGCACAATCGATAGTTAGACAGCGCAATCCGATAATCGGCGATAAATACGATATATCGATAGTATCGGTTATCGGAAATATCGATATAGAGCCTTGGTCGAGAGTAACAATTGGTTTCTCCTTGTTGGGCATGATGAACAATATCCTTGAAAACGCAGGAGGTAATTGAGAGAGAACAACGTTGGAGTGTCACCTAAGCGCTATCAATGTTTTTGTACTTAGAGAATTTTAACGATAACTGTTCACAAGACATAAGTACATTGTGATCGTTCAAAATGATTTTCAGTCGAGTTCTTGGCCGGTTCGCCGGCTGTGTCTCATCGAACCTGTGATTCCGTCACATGACAGTCGCGATGACTCTGTCATGTTCCGTGAACCTCCGGCGCATCTACCCTTACCCTTTTGGAAACAGCAAATCGCGTGATCGATGGGCTTGGCATGAAATCAGAAAAGAGAAATGAAGAAATGAATTAAAAAACCGGTGCGCCGGCTGTGTCTCATCGAACCTGTGATTCCGTCACATGACAGTCACGATGACGTCTGTCATGTTCCGTGAACCTCCAGCGCATTTACCTTTACCCAAAATGAAATCGAATGCGGATTGCGGAAAGGCAAAGCGGAATGCATTCGCGTTCCCTCCGCTCGGAAGCTCGGATCCGTTTTGCGTTTGTCATTCCCGATTCCGATTGATTGTTCTTTGTTGTCCTTCGCTTGGCGGAGGGGCAAATTGAACTAACGACTACGAGCGTTAGAGTGCACACGCATGCAGTATCATCATCGTTACGGATATGCTCCATAATTTCTGATCCAAATTACCGCCATTGTTGATGGTCGGCTCGATTTTCGCCGGATATTCGTCCGCTTGATCTTCGCCGGCTCTGTTGCTGTTGTTCGCCCTTCAATTTGCAGCTCCTCCCTTACTCAAGTGAAGACCTCGGGACTTTCGTCCCGCCTTCCTCTCCGCGCGCCGATTGAGAGGGAGCATGGACGACGTACTTTAGCGCCCCAATTGATGCCACAAATCCTGACGGTAGGCGTGCCCTTCGTTTTTGGAGCAGATGGTTTGGCAGCATGCCAATGCTGACATCCAGAACTGTCCTTTCTTCTGAGCCTTACCTCACGGCACCCTACCCTTAGGCAATTGTTTTTAGCAAACTCGCATTGATCTCTAACAAAGCATAATTTTAATGAGATTGTAATTAAGAGACGCAGAGGTTATCAAAACCGAAACCGAAATAAGGTTGGGAAGGACGCGAGCGAGGGAAGGGTTTACGAGGGTTTGGACAAGCGTGGGTAGGTGCCGCCTGTTTCGGCGGGCAGGCTGATCTCAGTTCACGAGACAGAGCAGGGCAGAGGAATTTATTTTTCCCTATTCGTCAATAGTTGTATGCTCGCGTCACGTTATCACAGAGGAAAGTAGGGTTGTGACCAAACTGGGCACCCTTTGAATCGGTGTTGCGCAAATGCGTATCTGCTTCACGGACGAACGAACACTTGTCATGTGATGTGATGGCGGAATGTCTGCGCTAGTCCCCCGCCTCGGCCACGTGTCTCTTATTAACTACTAGGCATTTGAAGAAACTCTGACAGGTCTGCATGCGGGGCTGTCTTTTCCCAACACAGATTGCTCAGCACGTGTGAGCAACACTTTTTAGGAACCTCAGCTGACGGAGTAATATGGAGCCGAAGTATTTTCGATTGAAATAAAGGGACTTGCGCGTGTACTGTTTGCGATACCCCCGTGGTCTGAAGGAAGCTTACAACCGCCAAATAAGGCTGACTCGGAATGTAGCCGCGGTGCGCAGAGCCAGTACTTGCGGTCACAGCAATGGCATCCTGGCTAATATTTTCTGCAAGTAAAATGTTGTCAGTCATGATTATTCTCGCCGTTCGAACGCGGTCGACGCCGAGTGTTTCGCTCCCACCCCCTTCAGCTTCAATCGCAGCTTCCCGGCGTTTAAAACGTGAGTTGCCAGCCGCTGCACCCCCTTCATGCCAACCCCTGGCCGTTTCCCGAGTTTCTTTTCGACGTGGAGGCATTACCGTAGAGGCTCATCGGGTGGCAGAATATGCACATGGCGGCTCACCGGGGCTTTCCTGTGAACGTGCATGCTTCACCGTGGGTTCCTTCATGCACGTGGTGACTCACCAGGGGTGTTGCTGTGTACGTAGCGGCTCACTACGGGTCCCATCGTGCACGTGGTGAGTCGCCCGTGGTATTATTGTGCCCGTGGCGGCTCACCACAGATCCCATCGTGCATGTGGTGACTCGCTCGGGGTGCTGCTGTGCACGTGGCGGCTCACCACGGATCCTATCGTGCATGTGGTGACTCGCTCGGGGTGTTGCTGTGCACGTGGCAGCTCACCACGGATCCTATTGTGCATGTGGTGACTCGCTCGGGGTGCTACTGTGCACGTGGCGGCTCACCACGGATCCCATCGAAAACCTGGTGACTCGCTCGGGGTGTTACTGCGCACGTGAGGACTTCATCGAAGTTCTCTTTGAGTGTGCAGGCTTGCCGGGAGTCCCAATGGTGGACGTCGGTTCTCAAAGAGGTTTCATCGTGCACGTTAGAGAGGTTCCACTGCCAGTCGGCTCGTGCACGCAGAGACCTCCTGAGGGCTCACGGCTCCTCCGGCAAACAGCACACCCAACATGGCTCCCCGGCTTGCCGCCTTTTCCCCTCCCTCGTTGTGGGGCCGTGTGCACGCAGCCCCGAGTCCGGGGCAGAGCGCTTGCCGCTCGCAGATTCGTCTTCTGCACCGTCAGCAGCCGCTCGTTGCTGTGGTGATGTTTGTTGTCTCCACAAATTCCAGCTGCAAATGACACGGCGTTCAGGTGGCTTTTTGTGTCTTCAGAGAGCTCCACCTTTGTCTCGGTGGATAACCGCACCGTCTACTGGGCCGGGTCAGCCGATGCCACCTGTGCCAACCCTCCAAGCTCAGGTGACACCTCGCTGCGTCAACACTCGCATGCTGCTCTGCCCCGACCTTAGGTGCAGGCCGAGAGGCTGACGCTCAGATTCGCTAATACCTGCGTCCACTTGGCCTATACCTCCGCGCTGAGACGGGTGAGCACCTGTTGGCCGCTCAGGTGGTGGTCGGCCGGATGTGTTCAGATGTGCTTTCCGCGGATGCAGACGGCATCCTCATCACTACCACCTCCGGTCCCTCGGACCTCGAGTGCGTCGCCTCGACCGCGCCCCGCCCCAGCTGCCCTGCTGTTGTCTGCCACCTACAAGGGCTGTTGATCACATGAGAATTGCAGCGCCCTCTTGGGTGCCATGAAGGGAGAATTTCGATATTACTTTCCCACTTTTCACTGCCGGCTTAGACCCGAGTGTCAGGATGAGAGGGCTGGCAGCCGCGGGCGGACCTGGTGGGGTGACGCCGCAGATGGGACGTGGCGCGGGACTCAGACCCCTACCCACTGTGCGGGTTTAGCCTTGATTCAGATGGAACGCCATCCACATATGTTCTCAGTGGTAAGCCCCCTTGAGGCCACCGTATCCCCTGAAGGTGCCCATCGCTGGTGATGGCATTTTAGACCGGCTTTGTAGTTGGCCAATGCTTCCTGTGTCATTGAGCCTCTGGTACCTGCAATAGAGCCGATGATGGGTTCCGTTCGTGAGAGCCGATGACGAGTTCCGTTCGTGAGAGCCGATGACGAGTTCCGTTCGTGAGAGCCGATGACGAGTTCGCATCGCTGGGGCGCAGGCCAAGAGTATTCCATCAGCTCCGGATTCTTCGCGTACAAATCATACGGCTCGACAACCTACCAAGGCACGGTGTACGTAGCCATCTCCTCCCCCCCACCCGGCACTCCTGCGCCCCCCTTACGCCCGCCTTCTCTCCCTCCTCTGAGCCCACCCCCATTCTCCCTGCCGGGCCGCCCTCCAGCCCCGCCGCCAAGCCCCCCGCCCGACCCCCACCCAGCCCCCACGCCCGAAAAGTCCCCACCGCCCCCCTAGCCCTCCCACGCCTTGTCCCCCCGCCCTCTCCGCCATCTCCGCCACCTCCACCTGCTGCTCCGCCACCTCCACTTGATTCTCCGCCATTTCCATCTGCTGCTCTGCCACCTCCACTTGCTCCTCCGCCACCTCCACCTGCTGCTCCGCCACCTCCACCTGCTGCCCCACGCCTCCCTCCACCTGCTGCTCCCGCCACCTCCACCTGCTGCCCCATCCCCTCCACCCCTGCTGCCCCATCCCCTCCACCTGCTGCTCCGCCCCTCACCTGCTGCCCCATCCCCTCACCTGCTGCTCCGCCCCTCCACCTGCTGCCCCATCCCTCCCACCTGCTGCCCCATCCTCCACCTGCTGCTCCGCCACCTCACCTGCTCCGCCACCTCAACCTGCTGCCCCATCCCTCTACCTGCTGCCCCATCCCCTCCACCTGCGGCTCCACCACCTCCAAACCCTAGCCCACGTTCTTCGCCGGACTTACCATCGCACCCTTCCCCACCAGCACCACCCACCGCGCCCTCCTTACCATTGCATCCTGCGCCGCCAATCTCTCCCTCGCCCGGACCCCCACACCCTGATCCACCACCATCGTTGCCAGTGCCAATGCCACCCAGTATCCCACCAACCATCGCACCCACCACCTCGCCTACAGCCCCACCTACCACCTCGCCCAGCAGTGAGCAGGATAAACCTCTACCCACCGCCGCCCCCATAACCCCATCTCCCCATCTGCCAACGGCGGCTCCAAGCAAGGCTGCAGTGCCCACACAGACAGTCATCGTGGACAGCCGCACTATCCACTGGGGTGGCTCCGCCAGCACCACGTGCACTGACCCACCAAGCTCAGGTGACACACCTTCCTGTGTATAAATCCACCCGCAGCTGAGGATTCTGCGTGTGATGCGCTTCCAGGTAGGAGAGTAACAGCGGCGCGAAAGCAAGGTCTGTGGCATGCGCATGAGACAGCAGCGCGAAAGCAAGGTCTGTGGCGTGCGCATGAGACAGCGGCGCGAAAGCAAGGTCTGTGGCGTGCGCATGAGACAGCGGCGCGAAAGCAAGGTCTGTGGCGTGCATGGGGCACGTGTAGCTTAAGGTCTGTGGCGTGCGCATGAGACAGCGGCGCAGCAAGGTCTGTGGCGTGCGCATGAGAGAGCGGCGCGAAAGCAAAGCAAGGTCTGTGGCGTGCGCATGAGACAGCGGCGCGAAAGCAAGGTCTGTGGCGTGCGCATGAGACAGCGGCGCGAAAGCAAGGTCTGTGGCGTGCGCATGAGACAGCGGCGTGAGTCAGTAGGCCGAGTGTGCGCGCGTTGAAAGCCGCGTCACTGAAGTTTTCATACAGCTTCGAGGATAAGCAACCTGTGACCCTGCTTTGCACTGCAGAATTAAGCTGAAACGGGGGTTGCCGAGTGCTTGGTGATAAGGGGAGAGGCACGGGGGGCATGCTAGTGGGGGCGAAAAAGCTGATGCTGGGCGGTGAACGAAGGAGGATTGAGTAGAAAGAATCGAAGAGAGTGGCGGAGAGGTGATGGGCGGTGCAGGGGGTAAGGCTGTGACATGTGTGCAGTGGGGAGGCTGCGTGATGGGCGGTGCAGTGGGGAGGCACAAGTGCAGATGGGCGGTGCAGGGGGTAAGGCTGCGTGATGGGCGGTGCAGTGGGGAGGCTGCGTGACGGGCGGCAGTGGGGGAGGTTGCGCATGGGCGGTGCAGTGGGGGAGGCTGCGTGGATGGGCGGCAGTGGGGGGAGGCTGCGTGATGGGCGTGTGCAGTGGGGGGAGGCTGCGTGATGGCGGTGCAGTGGGGAGGCTGGCGCGGATGGGCGGTGCAGTGGGGGAGGCTGGGCGTGACGGGCGGTGCAGTGGGGAGGCTGCGTGGATGGGCGGTGCAGTGGGGAGGTTGCGGACGGGGCGGTGCAGTGGGGGAGGCTGCGTGGATGGGCGGTGCAGTGGGGAGGCTGCGTGACGGGCGGTGCAGGGGGAGGTTGCGTGATGGGGCGTGCAGTGGGGAGGCTGCGTGATGGGCGGTGCAGGGGGGAGGCTGCGATGGGCGGTGCAGTGGGGGGAGGCTGCGTGACGGGCGGTGCAGTGGGGGAGGCTGCGGGATGGGCGGTGCAGTGGGGAGGCTGCGGGTGGATGGGCGGTGCAGTGGGGGAGGCGTGATGGGCGGGGTGTGGTGGGGGAGGCTGCGTGATGGCGGTGCAGTGTGGGAGGTTGCGTGATGGGCGGTGGTGGGGGAGGCTGCGTGGATGGGCGGTGCAGTGGGGGAGGCTGCGTGATGGGCGGTGCAGTGGGGGAGGCTGCGTGATGGGCGGTGCAGTGGGGGGAGGCTGCGTGAGGCGGTGCAGTGGGGGAGGCTGCGTGATGGGCGGTGCAGGGGGTAAGGCTGCGTGATGGGTGGTACGAAGAGTCGACGGAAGGCGATAAATGGTAACGAGGGAGACTCGGTGATGGGCGGTGAGGAGAGTGGCGGGCAGGCACTTGGCTGTGAAGGGGGCAGGCTGACTGATGGGCAGTACGAAGAGTCGAGGGCAGGCGATAAATGGTAACGAGGTAGACTCGGTGATGGGCGGTGAGGAGAGTGGCGGGCAGGCATTTGACTGTGAAGGGTGGCAGGCTGAGTGATGGGCGGTGAGGACAACAGATGCTGGATGCAATGCGTTGACATGGGGGGGGCACTGGTCTTGTGGCATTCAGATCTCTGGTCGGAGAACGCGGACGGGCTCCTCGTCACCACTGTCTCCGGGCCTACAGACCTGGAGTGCGCCCCCGCCCTCCCTGGAAACGTCTCCCCTCGCAGCAAGACGTCGGCCGCTGCTGGAGGGTGCCCCTGCCTGTGACGTGTGCAGAATCAATCAGCGCAGAAGCCCCCGCCTCCCCGCGGCTGTCTCACGCTGCAGGCGCCAGTCGATGGCAGCCGTGGTGCAGCAACTCGCAGCAGGGCGCTGCGATTCTATGGGCGCATGTGGCGCTCACACATGACCTGAGTGGCGAGGCGGGGAGGGTGCCAGGTGGGACCTCTCCCGAGACGAAACGGGCACTCCAATGTGCGGCTTTGAGCTAAGCGCTGGCGCCCCGTCGACCTACGAGCTCCGCGGTGGGTTGGCTAAGTGCTCCTCTCGCCTCCGAGCGTGCTGCCTCCCTGAACCGCTTCGGAGTGCCTCGCGCCTGTCTGTGCCCGCCCTCTCGTGGTCAACAGGGCGGGCGCATTGTCACATCTGCGTTGTACTGTCTCGACCAATCGATCAGCGGTGTGTCTTCTCGCAATATCCTGATCGTTTGATCAATGAGCAATACTTCGATCTGGAGGAACTTGGCGCCAGATTAACCCCGTGCGGCACGCCGGGCGCTGTCAGGGCGCTGTCGGTGGCCGTTTGGATCCCTTTTGTGGAACGGCTTTGTACTCTGGTGTGCTTCTGGGGTCGCATCGCTGGGGCGCAGGCCAAGAGTATTCCGTCAGCTCCGGATTCTTCGCGTACAAATCATACGGCTCGATAAACTACCAAGGCACGGTGTACGTAGCCATCTCCTCCCCCCCACCCGGCACTCCTTCGCCCCCCTTACGCCCGCCTTCTCCCCCTCCTCTGAGCCCACCCCCATTCTCCCTGCCGCCGGACGCCCTCGAAAATACCGCCGCCAAGCCCCCACCGCCCGACCCCCCCACCCAGCCCCCGCCCGAAAGTCCCCCACCGCTAGCCCTCCCACGCCTTGTCCCCCACCGCCCCTCTCCGCCACCTCCACCAGCTGCTCTCCCTGCTGCTTCGCCACTCCCACTTGCTGCCCGCCACCTCCACCTGATTCTCCGCCATTTCCATCTGCTGCTCCGCCACCTCCACCTGCTTCTCCGTCACCTCCACCTGCTGCCCGCCACCGCAACCTGCTGCCCGCCACTCCACTGCTGCTCCGCCACCTCCACCTGCTCCTCCGTCACCTCCACCTGCTGCTCCGCCACCTCGACCTCCTGCTCCGCCACCTCCACCTCCTGCTCCGCCACCTCCACCTGCTGCTCCGCCACCTCAACCTCTTGCTCCGCCACCTCCACCTGCTCCTCCGTCACCTCCACCTGCTGCTCGGCACCTCAACCTCCTGCTCCGATACCTCCACCTCCTGCTCCGATACCTCCACCTCCTGCTCCGTCTCCACCTCCTGCTCCGGCACCTCAACCTCCTGCCCGATACCTCCACCTCCTGCTCCGTCACCTCCACCTCCTGCTCCCGGCACCTCAACCTCCTGCTCCGTCACCTCCACCTGCTGCTCTGGCACCTCAACCTCCTGCCCGGCACCTCCACCTGCTGCTCCGCCACCTCAACCTCTTGCTCCGCCGCCTCCACCTGCTTCTCCACCACCTCCACCTGCTGCTCCGCCACCTCCAAACCCTAGCCCGCCTTATTTGCCGGACCGTCTCCCACCACCACCCGAACGGCGCCCCTCGCCTCCACAACCTGCGCAGGAAGCGCCTCCTCAACCCCATCCGCCATCACCATCACTTCCCCCTTCCCCCCGCTCTCCCAACACTCCCGATCCAAGCCTCCCCATGCCTCCTTCCATGCCCCCAGCAGCCGCGCACACCGGAAGTCCCTCCGCAACGGCTAGCATCAACACCACTGATGCCTCGGCCACCCTCGCACCAACCAGCACCCCACCACCTGACTTCCTAACAGTCGCCCCTAGCACAGACATCTCATTGCCACTAACCCTACCACCATATTTGTCTCCGACCTCATTTCCATCAACGAACCCTGCGTCGCAAATCTCCCGTGCGCCGACCACAACCCGCACCTCCCCTCCTGCCACGGCGCCCACCTTGGCCCCCTCCGTGGTCCCCCCTTTCACCCCTGCTGCGCTCCCCACCTCGGCCCCTGCCATGATTCCCACCTTCGCCCCTGCAATGCCCCCCACCTCTGTCCCTACTGCACCTCCCGCATCCACCCCCACTGCTGCACCCACATTCACCCCTGTCGCTGACCCAACCTCAGCCCCATCTACAATCCCCACTTCCTTATCTGGCGTGCCCCCCACCTTCACCCCCACCGCAACCCAACTTCCACCTCCGCCATGCCACCCACCTTCACCCCGCTGCAACCCCCCACCGCAGCCCCCAACACAGCCCCCACATCCGCCCCCGCCGCTGCCCCACCTCATCGCCCTCTGTGATCCCCACCTTCATGCGTATCATGCCCCACCTTTGCCCCCACTGTGCCCCCCATTGCATCCCCCACAGCACCACCCACTTCCACCCCCAGCGTATCCCCCACCGCAGCCCCCGATGCGGCTCCCACTTTCGCCCCAGCTGCTGCCCCCACCTCAGCTCCCTCTGCGATCCCCACCTTGATGCCCTCCACCCACCCCCGCCGCGGCACCCACCGCAACCCCACCTCCTACCCCGCTGCAGCCACCACCTTCGCCCCCACCGCGGCTCCCACCTCCGCCCCTGTCGCAGGCCCCAACGCGGCACCTACTGCGGCGCCCTCGCATGCGCGGCTGTGGCTGCTCCGCGTCGCCTGCGCGCTCACATACTCCGATCTGAGCATCGACGCATTCGACAGCGCGTTCAGCTCGACATTCGCCGCAGAGTTCAAGCAGCAGATGGCTGCCTCCGCCGGTGTCACCGCCGCTGACGTGGTGGTCAGAGATTACGTGGCCGGCAGCATCACCGTACATTCGGACACCGGCTTCAACACTACGACGTCTTACCAGCTCTTTGTCTCAACCCTCATTGAGGATCCGGGGTCGATTTTCACCTACCCATCGTGGGCAGCCTATGGCACTGTCACCTCCACCAACGTCACCATCGCGTGGTACAACATGCCATCGACCATGCCTCCCACGTCGAGCTTCCCCACCTTTGATAATGCAACCACGCGGCCGCCACCGCCGCCTTCTCTCGTTACGCTCAGCGCGTCCCCCACAAGCGCGCCGCATCTGCGCGGTGGAGAGGACGTGGAGCTCGTGCCCGGCGAGGTGCGTGATGCCTCGTGCCTGTCACAGATGTCCCTGCGCTCTGGCCGCGCAGCCCACCAGGCCGCGCCAGGCGCGCTGAGATCCCTCAAACAGCGCTTGCTGTTGGACCGCGGGACGGCCGCACCGCGAAGCAATGCTCCGGCGAGACCACCTGCGAGACGTCATTCGCCGAAGGCAATGCCTCATGCTGCCGCTCGCGATCGCGTGGCCAGTCTCGAGCCCGCCCCTTCCCTTGCGCCTCTGCTCCTCCCAACCAACCTCCCAGGCAATCCGAGCCCTCTCGCTTCGCCAATCCTACGGACCAGTGCCTTTTGACAGCTGTCAACGCGGGGGGGCGCTCGCCTTGCGTGAACAGGCCTGCTGCTGTGTGCAGAAGCGAGTGTGCACAATCCTCCAAAGCCTCCCCCTGCCGCCAAATGTTTGGCGGCTTCTACAGTAGGAGATAACAGTTCAAGGGGGAGGGAGGGGAGGGGGGGAAGGCGTCATGGCAGGATGCTGGAGCCTCAAGCAAGTCGCGCAACGCTGGAGTGTCAGAGAGCCTGATACTTGCGTGTATCGGGGCATCTTTTTTGGTGGCGATGGGAGCGGCCCTGGTGATGGTACGAAATCGGCGCCAAGGGCGTACAGGGATGCCCGACTACCTCCGAGACCTGGGCTACAAGGCCGATGTCGACAAGAAGCTTCCAGTGCTCGATGACATCGGCGAGAAGTGGTGGGTCGACTCTGATGTGGGCACCGACACCGAAACGTCTGCGGGTCACATGCTGAGGAATGCAGTGGCATGCCCGGATGCGTCCAACTGGGTAGGCCGCCGTGCCCTGCGCAGCCGCTTTCTGCTCCTCCCCCCCCGCCCTGGCCATACCCCTGTCTGCAGGGCTGCACCTCCAAAGGAAGTTCTGTGGCAGCAGCTCACTGTGTGTTTCGGCGCTCGAGAAGCGCATTTGCTCATTGGATCTGTGTTCCACCATTGGATTTGCATTTGGCCATTGGATGTATGTTCAGCCATTGGAATTGTATTCGCCCATTGGATGTGTGTGAGGAGGGGTTGGGAGTATCTTCCTACAGGGCCAACCCTTAGGGGTCACAGCTCAATGGGCTGAAGCATCGAGCAATGTGTACGAGGACCCAGCCGCGCGGGAGATAAGGTGGGCGCTGGGCAGCACCCTCGCAGAGGCGAGCGCAGCGGACCTGCCAGCCGCAGAGAGGACAGCGCCTGCTCCCGGCCAGCAGGTAATCGTGTAAAACTTTGCTGCTCGCGTGGGTGCTTGCCCTGGCGGTTGTGGAGTCCAAGCCGTCAGTCGTTTGTTTGTGCGCGATTTTTCAGCATATTCCGTTGGAATTCGTCACTGCACAATGCAGTGGTTTTTACATTGTATTCCAACGGCTTGAACTGCCGCCGCCGCCGCCGCCGCTGCTGCTGCTGCCGGGAGGGACTGAGAAAGTGGGCGGGTGATCGCGGGGCTCAGCTCGAGGAGGTCCTCAGCATGGCGACCGATGTGATATCGGATCTGCCTGTTCTCATGCTCGACTTGAATACCTTGCAGGGCGCCGGCATCGGGCAGGCCGACATGGCGGCGCTGAGCGACGCCACACTGCATCACGTGGAGGCGATCAAAGCAATCACTCTGGTGGGCCCGGCCCACCGTTAAGGCCTTTCAACCCGGCCGTTCAGTCCGTGGTGCGCCAGGACGAGCCTGGCCTCCGGTCCCCGGGACGAGCCTGGCCTCAGGTCCCCGGGAGTCTGGTCCAGTCCGCTCCACTCCGGCTAGTCCCCAAGGGGGGGCCTTGGCTCCGGTCCCCATGAAAGCCGCGGGCTGTGATCTTGAGACTCCAATGACCGCCCAATCCATCCTTTAGGGCAGTCATAGATTTGTAGTTCAAACGAAACTTGCTGCTTCCATGAATGATCGGACTGAAAGTCATGCAATCCCAGGACGAGTGACCGCGCGCCTCTGCACCCGCTCACCTTTGTTGATGACTGTCGGCAAACCAGCAATTATGTCAGATCTCTTGAAGCCCCTAGTCTGTGAAGAATCCCACGGCTGTTCAGGCGTCCTAATTGGCACTGCCCCACTCCAGCACTCGAGCTTGGAGCCGCGTGCCCTTGAGCTGTGGCAGCGCATGCTTCGCCCTTGGGAACCGGGCAGAGTTTGATGGCGCATGGCCCATTCGGCAATGGAACATGAAGCAAGGGATCCGTGGACGGTGACCCTTGCCTGAGCAATGCAACATGTTGGCTGGCGTGCAGTCCACAGGCCCCGATCCTTCACCAGATGTGGAGGGGGACGAGGAGCACACCCTGGAAGACCTAATCAATAACGTGCGTGCCAACCTGGCGGACATCAGCGATTCAGTGGAGCTGCGCATGCGAGAACGGCGGGTCTCGGATCCGCTGGATGACAACCGCATGTTGCTCAATCGGATCCACGACGTGCGTGAGCGTCTGCGGCCGGTGTCCGTGGATAAGCAGGCGCCCTCGTCCACGAAGGGCACTCCTCCTGAGAGAATTTCGCTACCGGTGGCAAGGCCTGCTGCAAAGTCCCGCTGGGAGCTGCTAGCGGCGGCCACCACGGATCCACCTCTGCAGAACGAGGGACCAGGCGCCACGTCAGAGAAGGCACCTACAGCCGTTAGGACGGCTGCGAAGTCCCGATGGGAGCTGCTTGCAGGCGCTAGGGACCTCCCGTTGATGAATGAGGGTCAAGACTCGAAGCGCATGGTACGCAACCCGCTAATGAAAGGCAAGGCGTTGCTTCAGCAAGAGCAGCAAGAGGAGTCAGAGGCACCGGTGCTCAGCCCCCCGGGTGAGGGGTTAAGGCACGGCATCGCCCGATTCTGGACCACCTTTAACCCGATGCGCACTGCGGCCACCATGGATGCAACAAACTTGCATGATAGAGAGAAGAATTTGTTGTAAAACTTTTATTCTTATGCCATTCAAATTCAACTTGACGATTAACGATCTGCCTTTCGTGAGCGCATGTGAACCGTTATGGAGATAGGCGCATGCTCGACGCTGTGCTTTGTAAAATAAAGACGGCGACATGTGCCCTGTTCTTCGCTTCCAAGGGACTCGCATTTATTGAGTCATATGCAGCGATGCCCGGCAGCATGTCGTGTATGCACAGGCCCGCTCGCGAGCGATTCTCGGAATTCCTGTGTGAGGGGCGTTACTAACGAACATCCTTGCTCGTCTTACCGCGTCCCTGCTGTGAGTTTCCTCCAGGGGAAGTGCGCAGTCGTGATGTTTCGTCACTTCCGCGCTTGTTCTCGAAGTCTTGTTGTCTCAGGAGAAGTGGTGGGATCCGATCTGCTCTTGTTGATGAGGAAAGAAGGCCCTCTTGTGATTATGATCACTTCCACGACTCAAATATGCTGAAACTACCCAAAATTTCAGTCGGACATTTGAAGCATGCCCACGGTCCACTATATCATGTTTACTCGGCATTTCGAACGATAGAGAATCGATACAGCATGTGCCCTTCTGCCCGTTAGATGTTACATGAACCCAATCAGGGCTTTTTGGGTTAAAATTGCGATTTTTCAATGTCATCGCGAGTTTGAGGATGTGACAATTGACGATTCTCGAAACTTCTCGATAGGTATGCCGTCACGAATCGACGAATTACAATAATGTAATTCGCGGATCGTGTGTTGACTACTGGGTACGGGTACCCTAGGTCCCGACAGCGTATCTGACACACCGACCAATGCTGGAATGAGGCCTTGATACTATAGAACCCTAGAACAAACTCCATCTCAAACCGACGGAGGAATAACCATCGCGAGAATTATTATAGTATTATAACTACCCCGACCATGAGGGGCAAGGCCCTGAGAGTGCCAGAGTCCAAAAAGCATAAGCTTAGGGGGACTATTGTACGACGCCCGTAGTGCATAACACTGTCGCAAACGCGTGCACATGATGGGACAAATGCCGATAATCCTGAGTGACCTCAATGCTTGCATATATATATCCGACATATTCTCAACGTACACATGAGTCTGTAATAATCCAGGCATATTCCAGCATAGCACACAGTCGTAGAGCTACAAATTTTTTGAAATTCTGATATTCTGAAAGCACGTGCCAAGCTCTTATATGCAAGCCCAAATTTCTCACATGTAAAAAGATAAAAACAGCAGAATAACATATTCATCAAAAGATCAACAAAATCACCAAAGTACGAATTATTGTACAAAACTGTGAGCAGAGCTGTGCCAGGGGCACTACGACGGATACTCGGAATGATGTTTTTGATTGAACGTGCAAAGGTACACAATTCGGATTTTATAATATACTGGATCAGGGCCAGATTGAGGTACAACGATAATTCGGTTCCGAGTTCTGAAGGGTAAACACTTCTCAAGTGCTCTACTTATTCACTCGTCACTCAGGTTGCAGGGTCAACGCCTCACCAGCGCTGCACACCTGGCTCTATCCACTGCTTGGCTGCTCGATGATATATCTCGATACAAGTATCGTGTTACCTTCATTCCATTGCGGAGCAGCATCTCCAGGCCAGCACAGAGGCCTCCACACGGCGCATAGCATACCACACCTTCTTCACGAGCTTGTGAGAAGAATTGCGTGTCCAACACTCTGGTGTCCGCCTTCTCAGGCTTCAGGATGCGTTCGCCTTCAAAGTGTTCGCTGTTGTACACAGCAGGAGTGCCCTCTCCATGTGTACCTCGAGTGGGTCGCACCAAGCTCAGCGCCTTCCAATCTGCTCTTGCTAGCCTCCCAGAATCGACGACCAGCTCTGGTTGGTCCGTGTCGAACAGGACCGTGTGATTGCACTCTAGCTCATCTTGATGATGCAAATCGAATAGGCGATGCACTGGGCCAGTACCCAACTGCTCCATGGCCACCATCGTGCAATAGTTGGCGACCTGCACCTCTGGCGTTACCTCTTCCCCAGTGGGAGGGTCACCAGCCAGCACGAAGCACAAGCTGTCGCAGAAACTCTTCGTGTAGAATTCCCCCACACCTGCGTGAAGCGCAGATACCTTTTCTCGCTCATGTCTTGCCCCAGTCTCATCCATCGTGGATGGTAATGGATAACGGGATGGCACGTCGGCATTGCTGTTCTTGGCTCCCGGGCGATACTGCACCGTGAAGTCAAACTCCTGCAGGTTGATTGCCCACCGTAAATGCTGACCCTGAAGGTCAGACTTCTCCATCAAAGTAGTGAGTGGCGAGTGATCTGTCACCAGTGCAAAATGAACTCCATGCAGGTACTGCCTCAGCGTGCGCACTGCCCATACCACTGCAAGCCTCTCACCTTTGAAGCTGGCATACTGCCTCTCTGTCTTGCTCAGAGACCGGCTGATCGCCATGCATATGTACTCTTCTCCATTGCCATCCTTCTGGCCGAGCACTGCGCCAATGCCATAGGTGCTCCAGTCGGTGTACAATATGAGAGGCCTATCATAGTCGATCGGCCTCAAACACCTTCCAGCACAGAGCGCGTCCTTCAGGTCCTGCAGCGCCTGGTCCTGCTCCTTCCCCCAAGCTCCCTTGTAATAGTTCATCATGCCCAGAATAGAACGGAGCCCAGCAGTCTTGTCCTGGGGCTTCGAGAGGTCCTGAATGGCCTTGCACTTCGCCTCCTGAGCACCAATAGAATTGTGCCCAATACGATAGCCCAAAAAGTTCACAGTGGCTGCCCCGAAGGTACTCTTGCCCGCGTGAATCCTTATGCCAGCGTTTGCCAAAGTTCGTAACACCTCCTCCACGTCCTTCAGATGCTGTTCCGCGGTGGTGTCAGTGTAGATCACCACATCATCGACATACGCCACCGTGCAATGTTGCAGGTGGCGCAGCTCATAGTCCATTATTCTCACAAAGGCGGCCGTTGCTCCAGCCGCTCCAAAAGGCATCGAGGTATACCGGTACAGTTGGTTTTCCCCACCAGAACTCCGTCTTGTCCCGGTCCTGCCCCGTGGCCATGGGGATCTGATGAAAGGCCTTGGTGGCGTCCAGCGTCGTCTTGAACCTGGCCTTCGCCACCTTCTGATATAGCTCCTCTGGTCGATGAGACAATGTGTTGTCTTTGAGGGACAGTCGGTTGACAGCCCTCAAATCAACACAGAACCGCGTCTGGGTCCATAAACCATTTGCGTGATCTTTCTTGCCAGCCACCACGACGTTGCTGGCATGCTTGCAGTGTTTAGAAGCGGGCTCGATGAAACCGTACTGTACTCCAACAACTCCTTGCAGTGGATGTCAATGATCTCCTGCTCCCCCGGGCTGTACTTCCTTGGCTTCTGATAAAAGGCCTTGGACTCATCCTTGAACGGAATTGAGAAGGTGTTGTGTGATGCCTTGCCCGTGTACCCTTTCAGGTCGTGAGGGGTGTTGGCAAAGGAGTCCTTACATCTGCGAAGGACAGCACGCATCTCTTCCCAGTGCTCCTCCTTGAAGTCCGGATGGCCTCCAAACGTGGCATTGAGCTCAGTGTCGAGCCAGGCAGCCTCGTCCTTGGTCACAGTCGTCTTACCCAAAGGCTGGAGCTCGTCCAACACAGTGTAGGGCAAGACCTCATCCTGCTCGGCGACATTGGCCTCCCAGCCCGGCTCCCATTGCCGCGATGACTGCTGGGCCTCCCAGGAAGTGCAAGGAGCTGCACCCCAAGCGACCCGCGCGGAAGGCAAAGCGCCATGCACCGACATGTTCACCGCTAGCCTGTCAGCAAACCAAAGGATTCCGCACAAGAGCAGAAAAAATCGAAAAATTCTGTTGAACCGCACCGCGGCCATTGGTGAGTTTGAAGCGAGTAAGCACGCCATCATCCTCCACCCCCCTCCCCCGTGCGTTAAGCGAGAACTCCCGCCTCCCGCCAGCGGCGGCGAAGACCACGAACACGAAGACGAGGGCCACGTAGGTTGTCTGTGCGATGCGATGGAGCATGAGATTGAGTCGAAGCTGTGCCCAGCGTGCAGCAAAGCGAGGCTTACTGTATCAAGCCTGCCAGACATGTTAGGCAAGGAAATGCGCCCCAACAGGAGCACCTGGGAACAACGCAAGGACTGAACAGTCCACCCCTGCGAAGCCCGGTTGCCACGCGTTTCCATGGCGAAGCAAGATGCGCGATGCACTTGTCGCGTAACGTTGTGCAGCCGAACGCAGGTCCAAACCCAAACGAGGACCAAGAGCAACATAGCCTCAATACTGCGCGACCACCACGCTAAGAATATCATCAACCCTCTGAGGGGAACTACCATCCAATCGTCTGCACTTATGTGGCGCAAGCCAACGTAGACCCCAGTGGTGTGCACAGAGAGGATACGCATATACCAAATGATTGCCAGAGCCCAACACACCCAGATACCATAATGTTCTTGGTGAGGATAACGTCGGGCGATCGTCCCCCATGTCTGAAGCGTCCTCCCCCAAGAGGCGAACCAGTTCCAGCATCACACCTTATTAGTAAAAGAATACTGACTCAAATGCCAGCGCAACGCCTCCAGTGCTGCCCAGATGGCTACACTTGGCACCGAAGCGCCCCCCCAGATACTGCCCAATCACCACACTGCCTGCGAGGGTCAACGACCCCCACAGGGCGCCTGGCCTGATGCGGACTGCTTGTGCAGGCAGTCCACGGCCGCAGCGATGTTCGTTCAGTGGGGCCGCCCCCCCGCTGCATCCGGGCGACCCCCATGAATTCGTTCACGGACACCTTGAGTGTGTTGATGGAATTCCACCGTCTGTTCACTGCATAATGAATGTGGAAGGGTGTGACCACCAGAAGCACCAACGCCTCGGCCGGGAGGGCACGGGCGATAACCAGAGGGCGTCTCCTCATAACCAGAGGGGATAGGATCGCCAGCCGCTGCCTTTCCCCATCGCTGCCTACATCGGTCCAGTGCTCGCGCGTCTATCATCTCCTCGTCAGTGTGCTCTGACCTGCGTGCCACATGGGCCTCACGCGCTTGCTCAACGATTGCGGCGGGTGAACGCAGGCGCTTCTCTAGAAGCATGAGTGCCGGTTTCACCCACGGAGCGCTCTTGAGCGCAGTGACATACGCCAGACCTGTGAACTTGCGCTGCTCATCCTGGAGGTACTCGTCCGTAAACTAAATGTGTCCTTCTCGTGACGGTCGTTGTCCTCAAAGATGTAGTACACTGGCTTGGCGTTGGGATTCTCCCGACAGCGGAGCACATGCGTGGAGTTAGCTCCCACGTTGTACTCCAGGAGCGTCACGCAACGAAAGCTCCGTTGACCTTCAAGACCACTCTCGATTGAATCACCGTAGGCCAGTCCAATGGCCTCTCTCAGGTCCCTCGCCTTGGTCTGACCCCCCAGAGGGAGGTCGGAGGTGCCAACCACTCTTGGCGCAGGCGATTGTTTTGTTATACCACCTCGCCATGTTGAGAGAGATGTTGTGGTGACCCGCCATTCCTCGTCTTTCATAGCATGTGCCCAATTGGAACTTGACGGAGAGAGCGTTGCCAACTTACCTCACCATGAATACTGTTGGAGAGGACTGTCGCTGCAGCTCCTTGACCTCCTCACGGGTTAACCAGGTCTGCAATGAGCTGTCAGTCGATGTGCCCATCATGTGGTCGATTTTAGTGGCTGCCTCAATGGTTGACCAATCTGAGCACGCCGAGTCTGATCTGGGAGACTCAGGTGACCCTGTCAGCGTGGGAGATCGAGGTGACCTTGTCAGCGCGCCATGAGTCGATACCTCACGAACGGAAGGCTTAGTGCCGGATGGACCAGCCCCTGCACCAGAAGATCCTGCCACTGCGATAGTGGATGCCCTGGGTGGAGGCGGTGGCGACCTGCGCCTGCCAGGGGCTTCGATTGCTGCGTACCCTAATTCTTCCATGCCAGTGCATCGGAGCATCCTTCTACATTCTTCCAGGTGCAGGTACTCTTGCGCAGACGCATTGTCAGTAAACACTGCACCACCCCCTAGACCATCATCGACAGGGTAGAACTTGATGGCCCCCCTCGCTTCCAACTTGACCAGCTCCACAGGTGGTTTCTCCTGCCCACACCTCACCTATGACTGGTACAGTCCTTCTCTCAAAGCACCCATGTCGACTGGCTGCAGGTACCTGAGCAGCTGATACTTCCAGGTGCCGGAACTCTCGTACCAATGAGGAAACTGAAGCTCCTGTACCAACTCCATGCTATTGAAGACCCCTCCATGATCCAGAGTGGCGTCCATCAGGTCAGTGTATTGGGTAGCAGACTCAGGTTGCACACAGAAGATACGCTGGCTCAGATCCCACATGAGGGTGCCAGTGACCTCACCACTGGGATACTTCTGCAACGCCTCAACCTCCGACTGCAGTCTCTTCAACTGGGTGTGATCTATCATTGGTCCAGGATTTCTGGGATAGACGACGTTTCTCCTAGTAGTGGGTGGTATGTGAGTAGTGTAGTTACTCACGAACGTCCACTTGTCATCCTCGCGCTGATACAGCTTCTGATCGACGCCCAGCCAATCTGGCCACCTCAGCTGGTCCTCCCTCACCCACATCTGCTTGCTACATCTGGCAAACTCCACACGGACGTGGCCCAAAGAAGGTGCTTCCTCTGGAATACGAACAATGTGACACAGCCGTGCGATGTCAGTCTTGTCCCGGTACAATCGCTGATTCTTCCACGTGTGTGTGCAACTGTCGATGTCCACAGTGTCATCCCATGGCTTCACTCTGTAGCCTTCCCAAGGAGTTGGGTGTTTAAGGTGGTTAGAGAGCATGCGCTCTGACTCCTCCAGCCAATCCTCTGATAACGACGGCAACTGGCTCGTCCGGCGTCTGTCCATGGGACATCTCCACATCTGGGCTTGCTGTTGGAGAGATTGTATACCTGGGAGCGCGCCAGGCCCTGGCGATGGGGAGCGGACTGGAGATTCCGTTATGTCCTCAATGTGCTCAGGGCGTTCTCCTGAAGCAGCGAACCTCTCCTCCTTACCCCGCGAAGGGCAAGGCCCGGACCATCCACATACCAGCTCCGGACCAAAGGTATCGGTTGTCAGACAAACCATAGGGTCCACTTTTCTGACACAGTGAGGGTTCTTTGGTGGTGTAAGATTCACCAAGGGAAGCGTCACCTGGGTGTCCATGCCCAAGAGCCCAACACTGAGGGTGCGTACGCCACGGCCACCCCACTCCCAAGCTTAATATCGATCTTGAGGGAATTCTTCAATGGTCCAGCACCCATCAGAAAGTCCCACGAGTTGTCCTGCTCAAATGTCACAAAGGCATGGAGCCGATGAAGAGTCATGTGGGGCGTGCCCGCTGCCAGTATCACACCCACGTAGCAGTAGTGGGTGAACTTGGTGGGGCTGTTGTCACATCGTGTGACCTTGGCCCCAGTGCTAGACTCGTAGACGATCAGCCCGAGTCGCCTCACCACGGCGATAGCGATGATGTTGCAGTTGGCCCCAGTGTCCATGAGAATTGCTCGATAAAGCATCAACTCCTCTCCAGAGGACACCAGCGCGAGGCCCTCGCAGAGAGTGGCGTTCACTGGCTTGCATATTGGCTGCACCTGTGCCATCTGTAAGGCCTAGTCCTCGATGAGGTGATCCTTCATCTTCATCCTCAAGGCCTCGTAGGCGCGGTTCTGGAGGGTGCCAGCACGCACATGCCCGTGCTCACTGAAGTCCACCACCCCACAATCACTTACGCAAGCAGCAGCTGCACACCTGGCTGTCACGAGGTCGACCACCCCATCTGGCATCTCGTCCAATGGCAATTCCTGGTTGTCTGCCTGTCCCTCACACCTTGTTGTCACATCCCCTGTCTCCTGTGAGACAGTGCTGGGTGGGTCATGGAATTGGTGCTCGTTGCCCTCAGTGGGGTTTATGACAACTGGCTCCGAAGAGCCCCTGCCCTCAATCTCCTCGAGGGCCAAGAGAGCGTCGATGTCCTTCGGCAAGTTTATCATACGCTGGGCTACCATTGTTGCTGCGATCTGCATGTACGTCTGCTTGGAGCTCCGTAGGTGTGATCCCATCAGGTGCATCTCCCTGCTCAAGAAATCTGCAGGGACAGCTCTGGGCACTTGGGCGTCCTTGTCGAATTCCGCGGGCGTCTTGACTGGGAAGCCCTGCATCTTCTGCGTGTTGCCCAGTGCGATTGCAGCCCTTGCCTGCAGCTCCGGTATAGCACTCTCCTCTGAGTGATCACCAGCGATCACCTCCTCACCAGCAGAGCCAACGTGCGCATCTGCAGCGTATTCCTCCCGCTCGTTGAAGTTGGAATCGTACTCTGCTTCGTCCTCTTCGTCATCTGAAAGCGCCTGCGCCTCTGCACCTTTGCCCCCACCAGCCTGCCCTGCTGTCTGCATGGACGACAACTCAGCAGCCAACCTGTCCTGCACCTCCGCGCTGGCAGCTGTCCTTTGCTCCTTAGCCTCCGGCAACTTGAGACACTCCTCCGTGGTGATACCCATCTTGTGCTTGGGGAACACGTGCTTGAGATTGCGCTCGCGCATCTTGGCATTGTTCACCTCGTTCTCATACCTCGAGTTCAGGCGCTTCTTGTGAAAGTCCGGAGGCACCTGCGCATTCCTGCTCCCAGTGAAGCAACGATCGGGCGTGTGCCACATCTGGGTGAAGCAGTACTTGCACTGCTTGTCCTTCTTGGCGTCAGGGGGCGGGACCTTGTTGTAGGAGGACTTGGCCCTCTCAGCATTGTTGGCCTCCCGGGGTGGCTTCTTATTTGCGTCTTCACCAGCAATCATGGATGGCTTCTTCTTCTTGAAGTCCTTGCGCTTGTCCCCAGACTTCCTGGCAGCGCCAGAGCGTCGAATGGCGGCCAACATCTCAGGGAGGTCGATCCCCAGCTGCCTGGCCTCATAACAGGAGTAGACACAACTTGACCTGCGTGCAAGGTCCTGCTGAAGGGTCAACGCCCACGCCTCTGCATCATTCTTCAGCTTGTCCTGCACCTTCACGATGACCTCCAGGTCCTCCCACGTTACCTTGTTGGGGGCGGGGTAGCTGACTCGTAACTGTTCAGAAACGCGCTCCTTGTACTCCTTGATACGAAGCCCCTTGATGCACTCCTCGATGTTCTGCCTGGTGGTGATGTCCTCCACCATCCTGCCGGCGTTCAACGAGGCTTCCCTGCGCCTACAGCTCTTAACGTAAGCAAAGCCATCTTGTTCAGGGGTCTGCGGCTTAGCCACCAGGAGGTCCTCCTTCTCTTTGGTACCCTTCATCAAAAACTTAGCCTCAAGTTCTGCGACGAACGCCCGCATTCTACACATTTATTTGGGGAGTTTGGGAGTTTTGGGAGTTGGGGAGTTTTACAATGCTGGCCCGTTGTATCAGCATTTTTACACGGACGTGGCAATTGGTGCGATGTCTATCGCGGAGCAGGCGGGGTCCGATGGCTACTATCCAAATTGCTAGTCCTCCCATAAGGACCACTTCGCAATGGCTATATTGGTCGCTAGCTTGCCCGTTAAAGCATATTCAAGCCTTTTTTCATGATATCTTTTAGTCAATTGAATATTGATATTTTGCATGGGTCCGTCCCTAGAGTGACTTTAGGGTCATGCTTAGCGGGTGTGATTTGGGGATGCGATTTCACAAGAATCGCGAACTAAATCTTGGTCCTGCCACAAGGACCAGGCTATCACTCAAGCTAACTGCCTCCTCGAAGGTCCTTTGAAAATTTCAGCATTCGTGTTGTCAAGTTCTCGAGCTGCTCTTTCTGCAGTGTCTTGTCAAAACTTTCATCTGAGGTCATCTTGACCCTCAAAATATCGGTTGAAGCAGCACCGGGTGTCAAAAGTGGAAAATGCCTTAAATTTCCCAAAAAGAAATTGCCTTTCGTCCGGTTCAACGATGCATGCACGCCAAAGTATTGCACATTATGGCCATGTAGATGGCTCGAAAATTCAAGTACTGTGTCTATATGCCGACCATAGCGAGACGATGGTGTGGAAGTGCCATGCACGCACTCAATCTAGCATCCACGACATCACATCAGAGCCAAAATTAACCCTTACATTTCATGATATTTGACCAAAAATGATAGGACATGTCGAGTTGGGCGCGAATATATGCCCACCATGAGGTTATTACCAACGCGTGTTATATTGCAAACATGATTGTACACAATGCTACGGTGTTGCTGAATCCTTGATTGACGCATGCCCAGTCTCCATATACTATCAGCAAAAAAATATTGAAGATACGGTATCATTTTGAGTGATTTTTAACATTAGAAAAATTCCGAGTTGAAAATCAGAGGGATGCATATATAAATGCAATCGTTGTAGATACATGAGGCGGATCCAGGCCGAACCAGGCATCATTTACATAAGTATAGACCCTGTATAGACCACCCTTCATTGGACGCAACTCCAATTTTGGTTGGCATGCCCAATTATATTTTGGTTGGCATACCGAATAACTGGTATCAGCGTGGTCGTGGTTCACGACTCGCCGTTGGTACTAGCGTTCTACAACCCTGTACCAACATAGATTTTAGCTTGAATTTTCCGCCTTTGGGCGAAGAAATCGTGTCGAACAATTGGACACGTTCGTTTGAGACCCGGTGCCGATTATAATAGCCCTGTGCCGATTATAATAGCTCTGTGCCGATGATATCGTCACAGTTTGGGAGCGGCTCCGTCATCGGCCCATCGGCAACGAATTTCTTGTGTGGTCCGCAGTGTATTTCGCCGATAGATATATTCGCCGAGTGTTTTGCTGGAAGTTCCTGCGAGTGGGTCGTACCCGCATCATGTTTCGCGGCTTGAGTCGTACGTGCAGCGTGGCATGATCAGCGGTTGGTTGACATGACATGCGTCACGCATGGCTTATGTCGCGTTTACACGTCGTTATGCGGAAGTAGTCTTATTGTCACCGCAGGACTTGGACGGCCTTTGGCGGATCCTCTCTTACGAATATTCGTTGACTGGTGTGTATGACTATGATTCGCCGCTGTTGCCCGCGCTACAACATCAGTATGCATCAGTCGACTTAGCTGCGCGAGCTGCTGGTATGACAATTGTGGGTGCCTCAATCAGCGGGCATTGTCTGGTATGGCTTTATTCTCGGTCGTACGCTATGCTGTTGCATGCGCAGTTAGCCGCAGAGACACGGCGACTGATGGCCAAAAATCGGCGGCAGCTGCGTATGGCCATGCGACGGTGTCAACGGCTGCGTCGGCAGCAACACATATCACAGGCTGCTTCGGATGTCGCATCATCACCGCGGGAAAAGCCTTATGACGAGGCTTTGGATGAAGGTGTGCATTATCCCGCAAACTCGTCATCGTGCGACGGGTTGGTAGCGGCAGCCGTGGCATTACCTGCGGAAGGGCCTTCAGATGGAGCGTCGGATGATGTCGCAGCGTCACCCAGAGGGGTGCTATTATCCACACCTACATCCGGATTGTTGGCTATTGATGACGATGCTTTCTGGGCTGCGTTGGTTGAGGAGTCGCCGGATTTACCTTCGTCCGATGACGAGCCCGCAGCATCGCGTGATTTTGCTTCGGGTGTCGCAGCATCATCGTGGGAAAAGCCTTATGATGAGGCTTTGGATGCTGAGGATTATGATACTTTCTGGGCTCGCGTTGATGATGAAAGCGCTCGCGCAGCGGTGGCATTACCTGCGGACGGACCTTCAGATGGAGAGTCGGATGATGATGTCTTCTGGGCTCACGTTGATGAGGAAGTCACTTGCGCGCCGTGCCTCCATCACCTTGAAGGGGGGGAGAAGTGCTGATCAGTGATGATCATGCTGATTCGCCACCTCCAGAGCCGCCTCCGCATTCATATATAATGTGTCGTGATGGAGTGTCGCCGGCTGTCGGGCATATATCGTCATCACACCTTGATCATGATTCCACTGCGGATATTGACCAAGTCGAATCATCACCGCTATCACCGACATGCACCGAGCGAATTATTGGCATTATCTGAATGTGCTAAACTATCATCACACGATCTACTTATATGTGATATTAGCAATACGGCTGTCGGGCATATATCGTCATCACATCTTGGTCATGATACCACTGCAGATATTGACCAAGTCGAATCATCACCACTATCACCGACATGCACCGAATTATTGGCATTATCTGAATGTGCCAAACTATCATCACACGATCTACTTATATGTGATATTAGCAATACGGCTGTCGGGCATATATCGTCATCACATCTTGGTCATGATACCACTACAGATATTGACCAAGTCGAATCATCAGCCGACGGTATTATATATTATCGGCGGCAGCAACTGGATGATGATAATGATGGAACGTCGTCAGCTGTCGAGCATGCATCAGCAGTGCCTTATATTGATGATTCTGGAATTGGGATAGGTGCGGGCTTGCGGCAACACGCAGTGCGACCGTTGTCCCGGCTGTCCAACACGCACACGCGCAAGAAAGAGTGTCCATGCAGTGGGAATTTACTCACACGCACACACAAGAGAGTGTGGGTGTGCAAGACCCTGTTGTACCCGTCAGCGGCCCAACCTCAGCACCGGCAGCTAGTACGTCATCTCGATCTTCGACCAGACATCAGCAGAAAGGCCCAGGAAGATTGTCTGAGCAGGATGTTCTCGGCAGAGTTCACAGCAGGAAAGGGCCAGATCAGAAGGTGAGGGTGCTGAAGTGGACTGAGGATGACAATTCCTTCTGGAGCGACCACAGTGGGGAGAGCGCTGGATCTCAGCAGAGTACCCCAGTTAGGCTGCAGTTGGTGGCAGCTACCAGAAAGGAGAGAGAAACCCTCGTACGCTGGTTTAATAATGAACCACGTACCCAGCATGGCCGTGTGCAGTTGTACGTAGCCACCGTGACGAACCTGCAGGACTTGAAGGACCAAGTGAGCTCGAGGGAGTACGCTCGCATGTTGAGACATGGAGCTCTCAGACACGAAGGAGGAATTCCAGTTAAGTACTTCGCGGGAATTAACTTCGGACGAGCACGAGCTCTGAACCGACGAGATTAGTACCCAGCTCAGAGCAACAGGTTTGCTGTGCTCCCTGTAGTTCCGTCAGATCAGTCAGCATCAATGGTAGCAGCACCCAGCAACAGCCAGTCAGCTCAGCGAGGATTCCCTGAGGACGACCCCAGCAGCAGCAGCAGTAGCGAATCGTCGCTCAGTGAAAAATCAGTATCACCAGAGCGGGAGCGCAGATACCGCAGCAGCAGCAGTGACGACAGTGAAGAGCGGAGCAGAGGGCGGCGAAGATTCAAGAAGAAGAAGAAGTCCAAGAAGCCCAAGAAGCGAAGCAAGTTCACAGCTGAGGAGAAGGGAAAGTCTGGGGCTGTAGCGGTTGAGGAGAACCACCCCCTGACGCCAGAGATGGCGGTAAAAACCCTGCTGAAGGACAAGGCGCTTAGAGATCAGGCCTTCGAGTGTCTGCCTGCGGAGAGACAGCTGGCTATAGCTAGTGCGAAGGCTGCAGGAGAGGAAGTGCACTGGGATCAGGAGGGGTGGGAAGCTATGATGGCTGCCCAGAGGACAGTGCTGCAGGAGAGGGGTACCCCTCACCTGTTGCCAGTGTGTTCCCCCTCACCGGAGGACACAGACTTGGTGTGGTACGAACACACCAAAGCCTTGCATCCAACTCTGAGTGCGGAGGATGCATGGCAGCTGGCGGTGCTTAACCATTCTGGGGTCAGCACAGCGCAGACCTCAGGGACAGGAGGGGGAGTGTCAAGTTCAGTACCCTCAGGACAACCTTTGAGCTCGGAGACAGTAGCCTTGGAGGAATGGAGATACCCCTCAGTTCCTATCACTGTGGAACAAGGCATCCGGGATCACGTGCGGGTGCACAACTCGGGAGTGGAGGAAGCTACCGCCATCGCAGCGAAGTATTCCAACTTAGCTGTGAGTTATGGGCACGCAAAGAACCATAGAGTTCGCGAGACCCTGCCCAGTCCCGTGTGATGCAACTCATAGGCGACACGGGTCACACGGTGCCCGAAGGCGCAGGGTGTGTCCGGTGTGGTCGCTTACTGCGATCTCCCGTGGGGCAGGTCCGGGTCACTTCTGGATTAATATGGGATGTGATGCTGGGTTCCAACCGGACCTGCGTGCAGGTGCCTCTTTGTCAGGAGTGCACCAAGCCCCCCTGGACAGGAGCCTTAGCCCAGCTGCCCCTCATTCCCACGCCCGAGGTGACAACGCCGCAATCTCAGCCGCGGAATAGCAGCGATCAGCAGCCCCCGCCAGATCCAGACCCTCCGTCCCGTAGAGATGCCCCCGAGCAAAGTGGACCCCCACCCCGGTCAGAAGCTGATCCAGCTCGGGCGGAGCAGACACGATTGAAAGGACTGGAGGCTGAGGATAGGCTGCTGAACACCCTACGGAAGCTGAGGGAGCGTATCACCACATATACGTGTCCTTTAGACCAGACGACGGGCGAGAAGTCTGGCCATCTGCTGCAGCCGCTGAAGCTCCTGATGAGGGAACTCCAGGACTACTTCAAGGAGCCGCAAGTGAGGAGAGCACTGGTTTCGAAGAAGGTCAGCGAGGACGACGAGGAGAGCGCAGCCACGGTCACCTCCGTCCCTGAGGAGTTGCGGCTAATCATCAAAGACAGGATGGAAGGGTCTGTCCAAGGGTTGTTGAATCAGAAGGTGTTGACTGGTCAGATGAGCACTCTGGACGACCTGATCGGCACCCTAGCCCGGTCTTGTATCAGCGACGCGTACCTCAGCATCCTGCCCAGTATGCTATCTCGATCCCGGCAGGCTTCTGGCAGGAACGCAGGGAGGAACGCGCGAACCTTCCACCACTCCCTGATGGAAGCCTTTGAGCTACTGGAGTCCCTGCACAAACACAGGGTCACCGGTCCAGTTAGCCGAGCATCTCTGCCCGGCATCTTCCTCAGCGGTCTGACACCTGAGCTGCATGCGAGAGTGCACAAGGAGCTGCTAGGCAAGGTGGACTTCCATCAGGCGACGGGACCAGCCGGGTGGGAAGCGGAGCTGCTTCGCAAATATGCGGAGCAGGCAACACTGGAGGAGCGTCGGGACCCGACAGGACTGAAGGCAACCAGGAACCAGTCCCCCTTCCCAATGGCGGCGCTGTTTGAGTGCCTGGACGAGCACATGGAGCAGTGTTACGCCTTGCCGACAGCACCAGCAGAGGTGGAAGGCAGGCAGCACCTGGATCGTCCACCTATACTGGCTGTAGGAAGTGCAAGTCCAAGGAGCACCTGGCAAAGGACTGTCCGCAACAGCACGACCAGCAGAAGAAGGTTGCGTGGGTGAAGTGCATTTGGGAAGAAGCTTTCGAGACCCTCGAGAACGCAGGTGCAAGCATGGAGCTTATGGAGGAGACGTTAGCAGTCATCGCGCAGGAGAGGGGTTCAGATTTTGGCGAGGGACAGGCCGCGGGGGCCAGTTCCTCTCCCGGAGTCCCAGTCACAAAAAGCACAGGTCCCGGAGCCAGCAGGGGGAGCACTCCGCCCCTTGCTGAGGCCGACAGGAGCGGGACCAGGCCCCTGGAGGAGGGGTCTGCGAGGGGGCGGCACAGCCAGTCCTACCGGTGGAACGCCCACTTCAGGGAAGACCACCGGATGAGGTATGGTCCGGGACCGGCCCAGAAGGCGACTGAGAAGATGAAGCGAGCGGCGAGGTGGCTGAAGAGATCCCATCCGCTCACAGTGGTGGCTCCGAGCGAGGCTGAACCAGAGGTACCACCAGCACAAGCATCCACCCCTACAGAGGTACAGATCAGATTTCCCCTGTTTGGGCGAGGGAGCCAGGGACACCCTTGTATCAAAGGTGTGTACCAACGTGCGTTGCAGCCATCGGGCGCTAGATGGGTAAGGTTCAGAGAGGAGGCGACGCCCCGGCAACTCTTCGGACGCGCGCTAAGACGACGACTAGACCGCGCCAAACCGCCGCCACAGTCGCGAGCACAACAGCGAGTGCAACGTGACAGGCCAGCAGCGTGGGAGGCGGCCAGGATACTGACGCGCAGGCAGCAGGAAGCAGAGGTGCATCAGCACAGGGTCAGGAGTGCTATGGTACGGGTAAAGGGCCGCATAGAGCACCTGAGGAAGATGGTGAAGGCGAGCAGGGAGGCGGCAGCCGCCAGGCCAACACTCTGGCCAGATGACCCAGTGCCGGAGGACTCCATCACCAGATCTGCCCGCTGGACCGCCCTGATAGCGGAGGCCGGTACTTACCACCTATCTGACGACAACTCTGACGAAGAACTGAACCCGCAGGAAGTGGAGCCAGGTTTGCACAAACTGGCCAGCATCAGGCCTGGAATAGGCGTAGACGCGGGGGCGGGACGCTGGGGAGAATTGCTGGACGAGCACGTGCTAGCCGCCATGGACGCGTCAGGGCCCACACTCATGATTTTTTGGGCATCGATTGGTAAGGTGCGAGTGAAGGTTCTCATCGATACTGGGGCCTCCTCCAGTTTCACATCCTTAGAGACTGCGAGGAAGCTCAAGCTTCAACCATCAGTCCATGAGAAACCAATGCGAGTGCAGGTTGCAGATGGCACAGTCTACGACGCCAACTCTTGTATTCGGCCCAAGCTCACAGCGGAGACGCGGAAAGGAAGTTATGCCAAGCAGGTGACTCTGCGAGTGATGCCTTTATCCCTGGGTGTGGACGTGGTGCTGGGGGGTGACTGGTTACGAGCACAGCGGCGGATCACCTTTGACTATGCACAGTATGGGAGTGTGCGGTTTGGCCATGGGTCACAGAAGGTAGTCATTGCGGGGTGCAATCCGGGGTCCTCGAACTCGGAGAGGGGCCAGGCTATGATCCTAGTGGAGGCTCAGCTAATCAGCACCAAGCAAGCTAGGAAGGACTTGCGAGCACTGAAGAACAGCGGGCAGGAGGCCTACATCATGTACTTGGCGCCCGACGGGACCTTCAAGCCGAAAGCCTCCGACGACCCCAACTCTCCCTTGGAAGCAGCTGCTGCTTTGTCAGAGACCTCCTCCTCTTCATCATCGGAGTGTGACGTCGCCAGCCTGAGGGGGGGGGAGGAGGAGACCTCATGCGAGGAATACGGGGACAGCGATGGCACGGAAGCAAGCATGGCAACTCTAGCTTCGGACACCAGCTCCTCATACTCGGAGGATCTCGACGCGGACGACGCAGCTCAGGAGCTAGTCTGCGCGGTGCGCCCGGTATAATGGGACAACGACACATGAGACACAAGGTGCTAGAATTGACCGTGCGAGTACTCTGTACAATACTTGTCATTCTGGGATTACACTTTCGGTGACTCGTGTCAAGTGACCGAGCAAGACTATTTATCTGGTATCGGTTATCCATTCTGCCTTCTGTTGTGCTAATATCCTAAAATATGTACGTGTTACATTTCCCCGCCTGTTTGTGCTTTCTGGCTTTCCTGAGATAGGTCGATATCTCGTATAAGGTGATGCTTCAAAGGCTAGTGCTGAATGACAAGGTGGAAACGAGCCGCACCGTAATACGTGCAGCGTAGACAAAGTGCCTAGATGGGATCATAAGTAATCTCCAAGCAATTGATATATATATATATATATATACACAAAATCGTTCATGTGAGAGCGGACCCTTACTTCATCTATGTAATGGCATTGGTAGGGTGGGAATGGCATCACTTTCAATAATATTGATGTCTTATTACGATTCCTTGTTGACAAAAACTAGTTGTCTTTGCGATTTGAATGGTTGAAAATACGTGAGAACTAAAAAAGTTATGTTGACGATTCGTGTATCAATTATTCCATACTGCTGGATGTGACACACTGACACTCAAATCTGTCACATGTCACTTCCTATAGTAGGCTGAGTGACCGTCACCAGTAGACGTGAAACACCCGTTAGGTATTTATGTTATCTCTGGTTTTATTCAACACACTTTTACGTTCTGATTCTGTAACCCTCAACTCAGGGTTTATCTCAACTAGCTAGATATATACAGCAGACTTATATGTCTCACAGGTTTGGCCCCACTTACGCTTTGTTTAGCCACTGCGAGATTGCCACTATGAGTGGCTAAGCTCGGACGCCTGGGATGGAGTGAGGCGCTCCGCGCGTGAGAGTGCCGGCAGTCACGGGTATGGCCTACATTATTTTTATGGGTTGATTTACGGCACGCCGCAGCGCTTGGAGGCAATTTCTTTTTCTTACGGGATTTAACGTTGGTCTGGTTTACGTTTTCTGGTTGGATCCCACACCGTTGCGTATCGGCCGCCTCCTCCACACGACTTCCCGATATTATTTGATATCTCACGGCTGCTGTATCGACGACCCGCACGTTTCTTGGCCGCCCACGACTGCCACATCTCTCACGTTTCATTGCCTCACTCCGCCCCTTCAGTCCTTTTCATCATGGTTGCTTCCACTCGAGCCACCGTTAGCATGGCGCATCACCGACGTACATTGTCCACCATTTTTGATTCAGTAGCTGCGAGACATGCCAACACTCCAGCAACACCGTCGGCAGCACAGCCGGCTGCCAATTCAGCAGTGTCTATTCTACTAATTCTAGGGCGGGTTAACAATACCTGAGAGCGATATTCGAGCACTCTAATATCCATAATAATTTGAGATATTGCATAAAACCCATGCTTGGCAATGTTTGTTGTAGTTAGTTTTGCGCGTGGAAATTTTAATTTCTGCTACTTGGATGGGTACACCGGGCTGAAATGGCGTTCAAAGTTAGGGCGGGTTGGCCCAAAAATTACGGCGGGTTAACCCCTAACTTCGTTTATTGTTGCTCCGCGTAGGCTACGTGGTGGTCCCAAGGCACTAAGTGACAATATTTGAAGGAAGTTTTATGTTTTGTGACCTTAAGTTTCGATCTAGAGCACTTCCCTATCGGTATAGACCAATCCTCAGCCCAAAATGTGTGGCGTTCTGCCAACTTTTTGGGGGTAATTTTGAAGGTTCATAAACGCTTGTTGTTCCTACTTTTTGCCCGAAGTCGATTACCAATCCTCAGACCAAAGTGTCTGGAGTTCTGCCAACTGTTTTTGGGTAATTTTGAGGGTTGATAAACGCCTGTTGTTCCTACTTTTTGCCCGAAGTGGATTACGCGCACGATATAGTGGAAATGCCTAGGTGTTGGTAACCCGCCGTAACAACGTGTTACGGCGGGTTAACCCGCCTTTCGCAGAATAGACAGCAGGAGCTACGTTCCTGGCTTCAGTGCGTACCCTACAGAGGGAGCACTTCGACATGAAATTGTCCAAGTCCGTTCGTCAGAAATCGTTTGAGCACAAGAGCGGGGGATTTTTCGGGACTGGATCCCACGCGTCAGCGCTCTTCGCTAAGATGGTTTCTGCGCTGCAGACAGCATTTGTGACCGAGGACATCGGGGTTGCACCCCTTTTCGTGCTGGACAACGCGACCCTAGCCGTCCCCCTACAAATTTAGAACCTTGTGTTTACCTTGTGTTTACCTTGTGTTTCGAGCCAAGTAGGGCCCTACTTGGGCAATGTCGGCAGTAAAATGGCAAAACCAGCCAAAATCGGGTGAAATGAAGTTTCCGATAGTTTGTTTTTTATTGTTGATATCGATGGTTTGGGTCGATGTAAGACATATGGAGCGAAGTTTTGGGTGGAATGGCTTTGGTAACCTCACTTTTTGAGGCCTCAAAGTTGTGCTACTCGGTACCTGCCCTGTACTTGGGGCTGTACCTGGGCTGTACTTGAAAACATTGGAAAAACAATATTTTTGGAATCTGTTTTTTTTGGGCTATTACGCTTATTTAGTCCTTACTATGGACAGTCTCCAAAGATTTAACTGAAAAAACATTTTACACTTCCTGTTACAGCACCTCAAAGTTAGGTCAGTATGGGCATTGGGTAGGTAAGGGGTAAGTAGGGGGCAATACCTACCCTGTACCTGGGCTGTACCTGGGCTGTACTTGAAAACATTGGAAAAACATATTTTTGGAATCTGTTTTTTTTTGGGCTATTACGCTTATTTAGTCCTTACTATGGACAGTCTCCAAAGATTTAACTGAAAAAACATTTTACGCTTCCTGTTACAGCACCTCAAAGTTAGGTCAGTATGGGCATTGGGTAGGTAAGGGGTAAGTAGGGGGCAATACCTACCCTGTACCTGGGCTGTACCTGGGCTGTACCTGGGCTGTACTTGAAAACATTGGAAAAAAATATTTTTAGAATCTTTTTTTTTGGGCTATTACGCTTATTTAGTCCTTACTAAATGAGTAAAATAGTCCTTACTAAATTAAGGCCCTACTTACCCTTGTTTATGTATAGACATGACCATATTTACCTTGTACTTGAGTATAGATACATGATAGGTAGGGCCCTACCCACCCTTGTTTATGTATAAACATGGCCTTACCTGACTAGTACTTGAGTATAGATACATGATAGGTAGGGCCCTACCTACCCTTGTTTATGTATAGACATGGCCATACCTACACTGTACTTGTATATAGATACATGATAGGTAGGGCCATACTTACCCTTTTTTATGTATATACACAAACTGATGCTATCTATTTACACTACACAAATGCCATGTCGTACTGCAGGCCTAAGTACTAAGCAAGCTCGTCCTCGCTAGGATTTTCATCCTGGACATTCTGCTCGAAGAAATCTGCTCGAGGGTCAAGAACCACCGCAGTTTGCATGCAAGGATGCTTCACAATTACTACTTGCGACGCGATCTGATCTGCGAGCATGAATGGCTCTGTGGTATCGAAGACGGTGTCAGGGTTCTCGGGGTCATCGCAAAAGAAACAGCCAGTGACGCTGTCCGGGCCAACTATGGAGTTCATCCGGTTATACATGGCGATCTTCGCTTTTGTCGGCTTCTGCAGCCAAGCCGCCTTGACAAATATGTACTCGACCCCACCAAGCTTGATGGCATAGACGTCTTCAAGACGGGCGAGCCTGGCACGCATGTATAATTGAGGAATTAGTTTGCAAAAACTACTGGAATCGTCTGAACATGGCCATGTTTACCCAGGGTATCTAAAGAAACTAGGTGAACATGGCCCTGTTATCACAATACATTACTAGGTAGGGCTAGAACATGGCCATGTTTACTCATTAATCATAAGCAGAAAGGCACGCACCTATCAGTCTCTTCCTCTTCACTTGTTCCACGCACGCGTTCGATGAAAAAAGAGCGGAAATAACACTGGACAGTTTTGAACTTCTTGTCCACAGCAGCGATGCGGAATCGCATGTTACCCACTTGTACCTTGTTAAACCTGCGGCACTTTGTGGGGCAACCACGCAACAACTCGATTTCGTCGGGAGTGAATGGTCGTCCGAGCCAAGGAGTCGGATCTTCGTCGGCGGCTAGACGGCATGTCATCCTCCTTTGCAGTCCTTTCTTCAAGCCACGACCGCCTCTCTTGACCCTGCGAATCACCTGAGTGATTAGTTTGTGGAAACGTGGATGGAAATCATGCACGAACATGGCCATGTTTACTTAGTGTTTCATTCAGGCATTGATTAGATGAGGCCTTACCTTGTTCGTAAGTCCTCATGATATGCATCAAGCAGGTCTTGCAACCGTCGGTAATGCCCCACATTGGTGCGCATCCAAACATCGATGCACGCTCGCTCGCCTTCGGTCAATGTGTGCTTCTTCCCTTTATCGGCCACAACAACGCGGTCCCGTACAAGAGCGGGGACGACAAGTGGCCGTGGAACTTCGTTGCGAAGTGCCATAAGTAACCCTCGTACATACTGAATGGTCTTCTGCCGCCCCATTCCGTTCATGATGCTCTGCACCGGGAAGGCATTGTTCTTCACCCACCTCCCGATTTTGCCATTTAAGGACTCGAATACGAACATCCAATACTCGCGAACCGGCCCGAGGTCTCGAAGTTGGTCTACCACGTGACACAATAGATGTGTGTTGAGGACCCACCAGTGAGGGCTCGTCCCATGTCGCGAGCTCTCCATGGTGACGAGCCACTCTCTAATGTACTTGTCAAGTGTCGGCAGCTCCTGAATCCCCATGTTCACCATCAACAATAGGTAGGTAGGGCCATGTCCCACCATGTTCCTAGAAGGTCATGAACGGGTATGGCCATGTCTAACCATGTTCCTAAGGGATAATGGTCAAGTATGGCCATGTTCACTCTGTAAACTAGGTGGGCATCGCCATGTGCATTCAGCCTTCACACAAAATGTAAATTCTTGGTGACGCGACAGGGAACATGAGAGCAAGGTACCAGAGAACCGCACCTTCAGATCGATCTCGTGGGCCGTGATTTCCCGGACTATCGTTGAAAGTTGCCCCACCAAACGTGCGAGTGCATTGGGTGAGTCATCGTCCCTTGGCCATGCCGCGAGGATCGCGAAAAGTCCATTTCTGAACATCACCAAATATTCGTGGGCTTTTAGCTTCTTTGCGTTTCCGTCTGAAGACAGTTTCAACAATTTCCATTGACCCGCTCCCCATTCCCGTGGAAAGCCAACTTCCTCTCTCGCGAATTCCTCGGCTCTCTTCAAGCACCTTCCCGTAGCGGTGCGCACGTCGACAATCTGCCAAGGGGATGTCCTTTTGGTGTAGTTGCCATTCGCATCTGCTCAAGTGTCGGACCCGACCATAATTCACGTATGGATGCTAAACTTTTGAACAAACCGGACAGAACTGCCTACATATGGCCATGTTCAAGCATGTTCATAAGCCAAAACGGCTGGACACAGCCATGTTTACATAGGTTTCGCTGGATGGGTTCACGTCGGGTCAGGCCTATGGAAAGGGGAAAATACCAGTTGCCCACCATGTGGGTTTAATGCCTTGAGATTTCGCCCACGTTCGCGTTTTCTTGTCAAAGTCAGTTCCCATCACGGCGTCAAGGACGTGCTCTCCAAGATTCTTGATCAAGTGCATCAAGTCGATGAGGTAGTCCTTGGCCTCATCCCAATACGGCAAGCGTGAGAATTCCGAAGGAAATTTTATACCGGTAGCTTTTATCATCGTCTCGAGATCCTTCATCGTGAAGTGTCCGCTTTCCTTAAGCGTTTGGTGCTGCGCCGCGTGGTGCCGTATCTCGGCATCCGTTCTCTTTTGAAACTCTGCGGGACCTGCGATGCAACAGGGTGAACATTGCCCTACCCATCATCGAAGCCGTCCGAACATGGCCATATCCGGTCATGTCTACACGTGGGTATGGCCATGTCTATGAAAAAAACTAGCACAGCATGGCCATACTTAACCAATATCTGTCGCTTGCGTGCAGTACATCAAGGGAATACCAGAGAAGGTTGTTTACCAGGCTCGGCTTCCGTGCGGAAGGTATACCGCATCCCCTTGAAGATGCTAGATCGCCAACCTTGCAGGTTGCATGCAATGCAAGCCATGTACGCCCCCACATCCTTGCGACAAGCGCCATCCATCAAACCTTTGATGTCAAACAACATCTTAAACAACATGCACCTCAAGTTGAAGGTTTCTTTTTTCACGATGTCGTAGCACGGCACGCCATCCCATAACTCCAGCAGCTGGTCCACAAATAGCTCGTAGATAGGTTGCGTGCTTTTTGGCTTCGAGCCGCTACATATCCCAAACACCTCCATGTTCACGAACTTGCCGCGGATGGTGGGGTGCATATTGAGGTATTGAAACGTCACCGGGAAAACTCCGCGCAGGTCCTTCCACACCGTGGCGCCATCCGCACATCCTAAGATCACCACGTTGCGGGGATCGCTGAAGAACTTGGGGTACCTTTCCCGCCGTTGCCTCCATGCTGGACTGTCTGCGATAAACAGGTAAGTATGGCCATGTTCAGTAGGTTTCTAGAAGGACAGGGCCCGAACACAGCCATGTTCAGTAGGTTTCCAGAGGGATAGGGCCCAAATATGGCCATGTTCAGTAGGCTTTCAAAGGGCATTCCTTTCACAATCGGGAACTGGAAATTTTCACTTACCCCACATAGTTCCCATCGCCTCCTTGGTCAAGTCGCATGGAATATGGCGGGCGTGCGCTTGCATGTCCACGCAAAGCTCCGGGTGCGCAAAATTCCTTTTGAGAAGATCCGGGAGGTTCCAATAATAAAACGTGGACTTTCCTCTCCGGCTCGCCAACGGCTTCTCGAGCATCTCCGGGGCCCATCTATCGGCGCCACACGTCGAGCATGTCCGGCACATTGCGTGCTCTCCGTCGAATCTGCAACATCCATTTACACAGATGTCCACCGACTTAGAAGGCAAGCCATACATGGATAGATGTCCTATGGCCTCTTGGTAGTTCTTCGGTAGAGTGCCCTCCGGGAACATCTTCGGCAAATTTAGACGAAGTATCTCCAACAAGTCGTTAAAGGATCCTTGACTAAGGCCATGCTCCAAGTTCCATTCCAAGAGATCGAGCATGAGCATGAAGGCATGGTTTTCCTTACCAGAAGCATCCTGCGAAACTGACACCACCTTTAGAAATGGGACGGACATTGCCACGTAACTGTGCAAACATGGCAATGTTCGCCTTGTTTACATTTTGAAATGGCAAGACATGACCATGTCTGCCCAGTACCTTATTAGCCAGTGCATATCCTCACCTTAAACCTCACCTGAAACCACATTAACTCAAAGTGCAGCAGCAGCAAGCGACACCACGGTTGTTGTGTTATTTTCAGGTCGCACCTTTACCATCTCCTCCAAGCTCTTTAGTATCTCGTTGATTACATCCATCTCCTCGTCATTCGCCTCGTGTGCGGTACCACTCATGCCATCATCTCGATGGGGGATGAACATTGGGTGCGATCGCACTCCCACAAGGCACTCCACGATAGGAAATGCCACATCCCATGACTGGTTGCCGCAATGAAGAGAGATGTGCACGTCATCCTCCGGATACATATCGTCGAAATTGCCGGGTTTCATCCACCCTTCGTACTCGTCGAAGTCAATGCCTTCGATGTGGTTGAGGAAATACATCATCTTCTCCCACTCATACTCGATTTTGAGGAGCTCCCCGTTCGTGCGTGTGGAGGTCACGCTCACGTGAAAACAGGCGGTGTCGTCACGTTCTTGCCGAGTTGGGGAGGCGACTGCAACGAGCACGTTGGGCAGGTATTAGGCACACATGGCCATGTTCACCAATTACCTGAAGCTATACAAGGCAGGTATGGCCATGTTCAATAGGTTCTCACCTGCTGGCTCAGACGGGAAGGGGGAACTTGGAGGGATCGGGGATATGCCGCGACCATCGGCATCTCCTATAGACCCCCCTCCCCAATCCTTCTCTCCGAATTCATCCATCTCTTCATCCGTCTCCAAAGTAGGTTCGGTAGAATCATGTGGGGTAGGCGGCCTAAGAGGAAGCACGGCATCCGGATCCGGTTGTGGAGGTACATGCCAACCGTAAAGCCTTTTGTGTGTGTAGATGGTTCTCGTTGACACTTCCTTGGTGATGTTGTTCTCCACGCAACGATTGCAACCACATGGCTTCTTTTGCGCGTCCCTTGCGCGTGGACCGTTCTCCACACCTCCGCGGCGGCGTCTGCACGAAACCGCGTACGAACATGGCCATGCTTACCTTGTGTATTTTAAAGAACATATACAAACAGCGCCATGTTTACACCGGGTTTGAAACCATACCTCGCTATAGGGTGTGGGAACGCCGGGTTTAGCGGAGTACACATTATGGCCTCGTCGGCTACCTCACGGACGATGGGTTCGGTGTCTGCGTCATGGGCACGGGAATCGTCTTGGGCCACGGCCTCGGAGATCGGAGAGTCGGCATCGGAGGCCAAGAGCATCATCGGGTGTGCGGAGGTGGTGGCATCGGCACGGGAATCGTCTTGGGCCACGGCCTCGGAGATCGGAGAGTCGGCATCGGAGGCCAAGAGCATCATCGGGTGTGGGGAGGGGGGGGCATCGGCATCGGGGCTGGCGTCGTCGGAACTCGTGACATCCTTGCTCTTGATGGAGTCGTGGTCATCCAAAGTGGGTTGCTCGGACTTGGTCAAATTCAACTCGTCCGGCGGAGCCATACAAATGTCGTCGTCCCTCACCACTTTCAAAATCGCGTCTTTGATCATGGCAAGATTTCGGTGGACGGGAGGTTCCAATGCCCAACGGTGGCCGGCATACTCGATGTTCGCCGGATGGTCCTCTAGGTAGAGTGTATCGGCGATGCACTCCCATATTCTCGAACGGTGGCCCTTCGCATTTGCCACCATGTCGAAAAACTCTTGCGGCGTGCACACCGTTTTCTTCTCTTCGCCTGAATGGGGCATGAAGGAATGGATGGTGACATTGCGTTGCCTGTTGCAAAAGAATCAGAAATGTGTTAGTAGGGCCATGCCCACATCGTTTCAGCAATGGACATGTCTGATCAGGACTTGAGCATAGATACATGATAGGTAGGGCCCTATTTACCCTTGTTAATGTATACACATGGCCATGCTTGATCAGTACTTGAGTATAGACACATGGTAGATAAGGCCCTACGTACCCTTGTTTATGTATAAACATGTCCTTGCATAATGCAGCACGCAATCAAGCTTACGGAATGTCACCTTGGATCCGAAAGTTGGCTTGCCAACGAGGAATCGTCCGAGTCACTGCCTGAATGCAGGTCTGGCAACGATGAGTCGTCCGAGTCCGTGTCTGAGCGCTGGCTTGGCAAGGAGGAGTTGTCGGAGGCAGTGCTTGAAAGCAAGCCTGGCAACGAGGAGTCGTCCGAGTCCTTGTTTGACCGCTGACCTGGCAGCATGGAGTCGTCTGAGTCCATGTCGCGGCGGTCGGAGTTGGCTTCGGAGTTGGGTGTATGGGTACATGGGGGCGAAGTAATAGCTGTGGCTGCAATGTCTTCGGCATGGGGGTCCGACCTACAGCGAACACGGCCAAACATGGCCATACCTGACCCCTTCCCATTGCAGGTAGGGCAATGCTCGCCCCGGGTTCGTCCCGAGGGCAAGGCAGGTAGGGCCCTACCCGTACCGTAATCGTGCCGCAGCACCCCTTAGTCGACGAACCACAATGAAAGTTTAACATCACACAGGCGAGGTAGGGAAAGCAAAAATTTGGCCAGGGCCTCCGGCGCACAAGGTCGCATGTAGCAGGAATTTCCGTGCTTTTCGGTCCGACCTACAGCGAACACGGCCAAACATGGCCATACCTGACCCCTTCCCATTGCAGGTAGGGCAATGCTCGCCCCGGGTTCGTCCCGAGAGCAAGGCAGGTAGGGCCCTACCCGTACCGTAATCGTGCCGCAGCACCCCTTAGTCGACGAACCACAATGAAAGTTTAACATCACACAGGCGAGGTAGGGAAAGCAAAAATTTGGCCAGGGCCTCCGGCGCACAAGGTCGCATGTGGCAGGAATTTCCGTGCTTTTCGGTCCGACCTACAGCGAACACGTCAAAACACGGCCATACCTGGCCCCTTCCCATTGCAGGTAGGGCAATGCCCGCCCCGGGTTCGTCCCGAGAGCAAGGCAGGTAGGGCCCTACCCGGTCATGCCGTCGCGTTCAATGTCAGTGAAGGTGGCGCGTGCCGGATGATTGTCGTATTCTTCCGTCAGAATGATTCCATCCCAAAAGAGTTCCTCAACTAAATCTATAAACCCATTCGTGGGATTGGCATCCCATTCGAGGACACGTTGCCTCTTGAAGGCATCGTCCGCACGCGGCGGCGTCGTCAACCCATCGCCCTCACCCGGAGAATTTGCCAAGCGATATGCAACAGTGGCTCTTTTCGCGGGATTGACCCTCCGTCTCTCCTCCGGAATCCCACCTTGCGCCAATCTCTGTGCGCGGGATGTCATCGCCTATTGTGCCTGCAAACCGCTTTTGCCCACGTACGTAACCTGCTGTACCATCATAAGTATGGCGTAAACATGGCCCTACCTAAGCAGTTTCAACAGCCGAGATGGTGAAACACGGCCTTGTTAGCCTTGTTTTACTGCCAACATTGGGCAAGACGTACATAAAACGGACCATGTTTGATCTGTGTTTAAAAACACGTGGCAAACTTGGCCATTTTTGGGCAATGTTGGCAGTAAAACAAGGCAAACCACGTTGTGTTGCGCCGCGGAAGATGTTTACCTTGTACCTGAGTAGAATTGCCCTGGTATGGCCCGGTTCGAACAGCATTCACGCGAACACAAGGTAGACATCTTCCGCGGCGCACATAGCCCAAATCAATGCCCCAAATGCAAAACCCAATGGGGAAACGACCCAAACATGGTCATGTCTAGACCATACCTTAGGGTGCAGGCGGGCGTGCCAAAAAAATCGGTCATTTTGGTGAAAAAACAAAGTTGAGCTCAAAAGAAGGGGGCTTGGGCGCAGACTACAATGGTGAAAACGGTTTGTTGAAAGGTTGTAAAGGCCTTTGGAAAAAAGGCCTTTATTATGTGGAACTTCAACTTGCGAGAACAAAAAACAAAACTAGAAGACGACGGAAACTTGCGTTGCCCTGGGGCATGGTCATGCGCGCGGCGCGATTCGAATCCGACTGATCGACGAATCCAACGCCTGGCGATCGAAAGTGCCAAAGTAATTTCAAATTGGGGCGTCCGATGCGAATACGAAATGCGTTGACCTCGAGTGACCGCGAATCCCGCTTCCCTTCCCCTTCTCATCGATCCACGGAAACGCAGGCGGCGTACTGCGTGGAACGGATAGGGAGGGAGGTGGTGCTTTACCTTGCAGGAAGTCAAAACGGTTTATTAAAGCGAGCGATACCGTTTTAAGGCTAAAATTTACTGCTGCCTGCGAAGCACCACCTCCCTCCCTAGAAACGTAAGTGATTTGAAAAATGCCGAGCGGCATGTTATCGTACGACCAATTTAAATTTGCCCGCGCGAAAATGGGCAAGCTCGCGGACAAGGAAAAGTACCGGCAATACAAGCGCAAGTATGCGCTTTTAAATGCGTCCGACTCCGAGAGCGGTGGCTCCGAGGACACGGACGAGGAGGAGGAGGAGGAGGAGGAGGAGGATCCGGGGGCCGAAAGCAAGAAGGGGAGTGGGCTTGACCGCTTCGCCCTTGCGATGGCCAAGGTGAAGTCCACAGGGGATTCAGTTAAAAATCTTCAGAAAGCGCAAAAAAAGGAGGGGAAGGAGGCGGCGCAACACAGGAGAGACGTCTTCCGTGAGTAACCCAGCCGAAATCCTGCTTGAAAAACACTTGCTAGGGTGTTAGAACATTGCACGAACACAGCCCTGTTCGCCCACCTTCCAGTTGTAGGTAGGGGGTGTACACTGCGTAAATAGGGCAATGTTTGGGTAGTGTCCTGCTTGTGTTTTATGTTGTCCTGTCGCAGGAAGTTCAGATGCTAACGTGTGGGGTGTTTGTGTTTGATTTCACAGACGATATGGTGGTGAAGGGGCATGTAAATCCCTTCCAGGGTCTGGATAAACAGACCCTGGCTAGGGATAGGTTCCGCCGTCGAATGGCGGAACTAATGCCCCTCACCGCCACGTTGGGCTCAAGTGGGGACAACCAGCATATGAAGTTGTCCACCTTGATGCAAAATTTGAGGCGCCGTCACAAGTGGGGGAGGTGGCGCCTCAAGGCGGGGGAGGTGCATGTCTGGGTATGCAACATACCCGGGCATGCATACACCACCGCCAACGTGGAGGTGTTTTCCCAAAAGAAAGGCCAACCCACAACGGCCGAGATCAAGGCCGGGGTGGAGGCTGCGGGTTTGACCCAGAACGGCGACGTCCCAACGGAAGGTGCGTTCTTTGCTTGAAATAAGTTTTGTGATAAGTTCTTCGTTTCTTATGTGCAAGTAAGGCCCTGTTCGCACCGTTTAGTACAGAAGTACTATACAAGTAAGGCCATGTTTACACACTACCTATGCAAACATGGCCATGTTTGAAACTAACTTAGTGTTGGTCGTGGCAGCAGAGGATCGGAAGGCAATCCTGCGGGATCTTATCGACGCCAAGGAGGAGGAGGAGGAGGAGGCCAGGGGCAAGGGGAAGGCCGAGCCCAAGGGCAAGGAGAAGGCCGAGCCCAAGGGCAAGGAGAAGGCCGGGCCCAAGGGCAAGGAGGCCATGGCGGGCAAGGGCAAGGAGGCCATGGCGGGCAAGGGCAAGGAGCCCATGGCGCCCAAGCGCCAAGGGCTCAAGGTGGCCGAAGCCCGAAAGCGGGCGGCCGAGCTTGAGCACGGCCGCCTCAAGGTCGGCGACCACGCCTTGCTCATGGCTAGCAAGGACCACGAGGTGGAGGAAGAGGAGAAGAGGTGGGAGGCGGGGACACCCGATGTTCCCACCTCTTGGTACAAGGACGACCTCACCCCGCAGGTCCACACCCCCCTGCTCTGCGGGGTGGTGGTGGAGACGGTGCCCAAGAAGCCGGCATGGCACTTTGGGCACCAGGTGGCGGGGGGGCTCCCACGCGACCAGCTGTGCATCAAGGTAAGACCCGAACATGGCCCTACCTGCAATGTTTTCCTACGAAACCGCTTAAACATGGCCATATTCGGACATGTTTACACTTCGAACTAACTTACGCGTGTGCTTGCAGATCACGGAGTTCCATTGGACTCTGTACGACCCGGTCCACCAGGACCGGGTCAAAAAGGCACTACTCTACCTGTTCGGACAGGTGGAGGAAAAAGTGCCTGAGAAGGCAGAGTTCAAGAGGCACCTCGATGACTTCCTCAAGGGGAGGTTCGCTACGGGGAGCCTCTTGTGTTGCGTGCCATGGGAGCACGCAACACAAAGGTACGACGACGGAAAGGAGTTGTTGTACTACCACTCCGGGAAGCCCGACGGGCTGAAAGTGCCTAAACCGGCGGGAACCTCCGCGGAGGACGAGGACGAATCCGAGGAGGATGGGGACTATGTACCCACGCCCGACACGGCGGATGATGATGCGCCCGAAAAGGGGGATGAAGAGGAGGGCGAGGACGAAGACGAGGAGGAAGAGGCTCCTTCTCCTTCTGCAAAAGGCAAAAATAAGAGAAAAGTAGACAGTCCTGCAGTGAAAGGGAACAAGAGGAGCAAAAAATAGAAAAATGTACACTTTCAGTAAATATTTTTAATTGAAAAATCATTCAAACATTGCCATACTTACCCTGTACTTGAGCATGGATACATGATAGGTAGGGCCCTACTTACCCTTGTTTATGTATAAACATGGCCATACTTACCCTGTACTTGAGTATAGATACATGATAGGTAGGGCCCTACTTACCCTTGTTTATGTATAAACATGGCCTTACCTGACTAGTAATTGAGTATAGATACATGATAGGTAGGGCCCTACTTACCCTTGTTTATGTATAAACATGGCCATGCCTACAATACTTGAGTATAGATACATGATAGGTAGGGCCCTACTTACCCTTGTTTACATGTGTATAGACATGGCCATACTACTGTACTTGAGTACAGATACATGATAGGTAGGGCCCTACTTACCCTTGTTTATGTATAGACAGCCATACTGATACTTGAGTATAGATACATGATAGGTAGGGCCCTACTTACCCTTGTTTATGTATAGACATGGCCATACTTACCTTGTATCTACCCAATGTCTAAGTGATTCATGCATTCACGGGCGTACGTATGGTGCGTTAGACATTGGGTAGGTACAAGGTAAGTAAGGGGTAAGTAAGGCCAAAAACCACGACCAAACATGGCCCTACTTGGGTTGTGTTGCGCCGCTGAAAAACTGACTAAACATGGCCATGTCTGGTCGTGGTTTTTGGCCATCCAGACACAAGGTAGATACAAGGCAAACATGGCCCTACCTACGATTCCTAAATTTGTAGGGTCCGTGTGGAGGCCAACAACTTGTTGTACTCCACGCTCGAGCTGATGATTGACCCCAATGTCACCCGCGGCTGACTGGATGGACTCCTCGCACACCAGCTTCCCGGCCGATGGGAAGCGTGTTCTGCTTGAGTTCGCCCGCCGCATGATCCCAACGGGTGACCCCTTTCAGGGGCAAGCAAACATGTTAAGTATTCGCATTTCTGCGGGCGTGGACCCCCATGACGCGATCGGGGATTTCAATCAACGCCGCGCTGAAGGCTGCGAGGACGAGGGCGACGCTACTGGACGAGGCCGTCAAGGCCCTTTTCATTAAGGCCCTCGACACCACCTTCTACCAGCCGGTGGTGTCACGGCTACTTCTTCACGACCAACGAGCCGCCCACGACCTTCGCACCATCCAACAATGGGTGCGTGAGTGCTACTCCGAGCACGTGAAGGCGGGTACCGCCACGGCGTCCGCCCACAGGTATTCGCATGGCACACATTTCATGGAGAGGGACGACGGTATCTCCGACGGACCCGGTGAGCTCGCCGATTTACGGACAATGGTCTTGGACTTGAAGCGGCAATTAGCCGCGTTTGTCGCCTCCGACCGCTCCGAGCCATCCCCGCGCGGGTTCACTCCCCGTACGGACAAGCCGGACCGACGCATGATGAAGACCCGCTTCGCGGCCGAGCCACTCGCCAAGGGTGGTAATTGGTCTCAATCCGTCTTTAAGAAAGTGGCCTTTCACCGTGACTCCGGTGCGACCGTGCCTTACTGCCAAAATCAGGTGTGCGCGAAGGGCAACAAAGCGCGGCATTGGCACCGCGACTGCCCAAACGGGGGCAGGACCGGGCTTTCGGCTTACGCTTTCGCAGAGGAGGCCAAGAATTCGGTGTTGGCGGCGAAGTTCCAGCACGCCATCGACCACGACGATGCTGAGGAGTTCGACGCCCTCTGCATGCTCGCGGGCGGCAAGCCGGACATCTTCGCCGAGCTTTCCGCGTGCTCCTTCTGCGAGGAGGACGGTGGGGCATTGATGTTGTACACCATCACTGAGTTCACGGACTTGGCACGCGACGCTGGGGCATCGGCTTTCAACGTCAACACCTTCACCGCCAACGTGCCGGTGGTGTCGGAGCCGGCCAAGCACTCTCCCGCCGCGTCGGCTGAATCCGACGAGGAATGGACCGGTCCGCCCAACCCCTTTTGCCCGCCCGTCACCCGCACGTTCGCCGACTTCATCGAGAGCACGGGGATTGCGGTGGAGGCACCCGACGAGCCGGCCGTGCACATGAACATGCTCTCCGCGGTCGGGGAACCGGAGAGCGTGATTAACTACGAGCCCGAGACGTACGCAACGAGCCGACGACGACGACGAGGGCGCTCCGATTGAGCAACCTCCGCCGCGGTATGGCTGTGGGAGGAGCGTTCCCGGCTTGGGCCGATCTCTCCTCACTTCATCCTTGGTGTGTGCTCTGTTTGTGATGTGTGCTACCGCCGCGCCACACGCCGCGTCCGGTGTCGTTGGTGCTAATGTGCATGCACACGCGGCTCCACCGGTCGGTGGTGCTGCATGGACTGCCTCGGCAGTCCCAACGCTACGGCGACTGCACCGCCTACACCGTTCCATGGCATGCTTGGCGACGCGGTG